>NW_021026956.1:694940-736092 GCF_004153795.1 Camellia sinensis | reverse complement strand
GTGCCAAGGCCACTGTTCGTCATAACCAAGGATGCTTGGCTCGGAACTTTAGGTATGAAGGGGGAAGGTCATTAATTGAGCACCCCCGCTCACCCGATCAGAAGATCGGCCTCTACTGAACCATGATATGTCTTTTATTTTCTTTATATGTTCATGTTTTGATTATTTAATAAATCCTAAAATTTACTATGTGAAACATACAAGTATAGACTATGTCACCCACTTAGAACAACTTGATTTCATGTAGTTTTGAAAGAGTTTTGAAGATGTACAACCCAAAATAAATTGAGCTTACAAACATGAAAATCAACATCATTCTGAATTAAGTGACACAACCTCTATCCACTGGCATTCATAGAGTTATATCACATAAGCAAATAGCCTCATGGTAGAATGCTAAACATAGTAAGAAAAACACACACAAACGGGATGCTAAATCATAAAAACTTACATGTTTGACGTCCTGTGAACAAGCTACAAAACAAAGTTAGTAAAACATGCATGATCTTATATACAAAATCCTAATGCAATTCACTTATGAGATGCAGCTAAAGATTCGACTTCTAAGATATGACATGTGAATCATCTCAAGAATATGAAGTAGCGCACATAATCACATAGGAATTGATTAAATCCACAAATGCAAACTTTGCCGAATCAAGATGCAAAGCATGGATATTACAAAAATAAATAAATAAATAAAATAAACATGATGCATATCCACAAATAAGGAAAGCAAGTAAAAGAACGGGATAGAAAGAAGTGGGGTGGGAAATTATTACAACACTTTGAATAAATTATTACAAACCAAATTAGAGAGGGGTGAGGAGAATATTACAACAAAATAAAAACCTTACAATACACTCAAAATGAAATAAACAAAAGAAAAAAAGTTTCATGTGCCTTGAAAACCACCGGAAATTGGTTAACATCGAAAGACAACGCCGTCTTGTCCAAAAGAAGCTAACCGACTGGCCAACTAGGCCTAGCAAAACCTGTCTTATTGCAAAACTAAGAAAAGGAACCATTAAGAAATATGTAGGTGGCTCAACTAACCACTACCGGTTAGATTAAAAACAAGAAAACAAATATAAAATAAATAATAATAATAAAAAAAGTGCAAACTTACAACAAAACTAACATGAATCTAAAACAAGAAAACAAATATAAGACAGAACATGCAAGATTACAACAAAATTCATATGAGACTAATACAAGAAAAATATAAGCTAAGAAATGCAAGATTACAACATAATTACTGTAAAACTAAAACAAGGAAACAAATATAAGATAAAACATGCAAGATTACAAAAAAACTAATATAAAATTAAAGCAAGAGAATAAAAATAAATAATTGTGAGCTAAACAAATTACTTGGATTACAACAACACTCTATGAAATATAAAGTAAGAAAATAAATATAAGATAAACAAATCACTTGGATTATAACAAAACACTATGAAATAAAAAGAAAAAAAATAAACATGAGATAAACAAACCACTTAGATTATAATAAAATACTATGAAATAAGAAGCAAGAAAATAAATATGAGATAAACAAACCACTTGGATTATAACAAAACACTATGAAATAAGAAACAAGAAAATAAATATGAAATAGAAAATATAAGAAAATGAAAGACTAGAAATTCACATTCCAAAGAAAGATTGAACTTCTTGATTTTCAAACTTCCTTTTTCTCACCCTCAAATTTAAGAAGTGTGTTCTCAATTCTCAATTCTCAATTCGAAACTAGAATGGAACTCTCGGTATGTATGGTGAAAAAGTGGCTAACTCTCTTATTTTTTCTCACTTTCAACAACACTCACTCATTCCTTTGATCATTCACTACTGAAATTTATCTATTTCTGAGGATTTTTGAGTGTAGGAAAGATGGAATTTCAGTTTGTATGGAAGGTATGGGGTGTATATGGAAGATAGGAGTGTTTTTGGCTCAAAAACTCAATTTTTCTCTCTTTTTTCACCCTTTTCTCTTCAATTTCGTGGTCCTCTCTCTTTCTTTCTCTCTCTTACAATATGACCATTCTATATAGGCAATGAGGGAGAGTGAAGGTCAAAAAGAAGGTGGGAGATAAGACTATGATAGGAGGGCAAATCTTCAAGGTGGTTGCATAGGATATTCCTTTATGGATGCAAACAAAACCTCTTTTTGACAATGGGGGATGATTAGGTATGTATTTGGTGATATATGGGCCAACCAATGGGGTAGGGAAGTGTCCCACACACAACAAAAAAAATGTAAAAAATAAACATTCTTTGACTGCTGGTTTGAAATGGTTAAGTATTATTTGAAGGGAAATATAACACAAGGCAAAGTTTTGACAGAGTGGTTAAGGTATTGGGTGTAGAGTCTTAGGTTGGGAGTTCAAATCCCCTTCACCAGCATTCCTTAAATTCATTTTTTTGGGTATTGACAAGTCAGCACCACATCACTAGCAAGGACTAATCCAGTCACGCCATGTCAGCAAGACCGCCACATCAGCATCACAGTCAGCATTGACGGAATATTCTACATATGGACAGAATATTCCCTGACTTAACAGAATATTCCCTCACATAACAGAATATTTCCCGAGTTTTGAAAATTACAATTTGGTCCAAAAGTTTCAAATAATTGTGCTATAACCCAGATTTCGGGAGAATTTTTTAGTGAGGCCCCTAGAAGTGCAGCGAAGGTTGATCCTAACTAAACGAACTATTTTGGACGCAACCGTGAGGTCAAAATATTCCCTCAAAAAAGTAATTTGTAGCTGTTTAGGGTTGGAAACAGGGCTCACATTCTAAGTTTTCTTATTGAGGATTTTGTGAGATACACCTTATTTTCATCATCAAGTGATCAAAAAGAAGTGTCCAAGTCTTAGGACCGGTCAAAATGAGATGTCTACACTGGTAGGTATAGACATGCTTTGGCTTGTTGGCATTATAAGAAGGGGCTCATACCATGACTGAAGCACTGGTACTGGTACTGGTCTTTCAGGTGTTTAACTACTGGTTTGACTATTGTTTTGCCTATTATTTTGTATAGGCTGTCTATTTCGAGCCAATTGCTACTGAAATAGATTTATGTTTTCTTCAGCTTATCTAATGATGGGTGGTTGATATGTATGCATTCGATCCAAAAAGGATACTGCCCACCTCTCCATTGTATACATTAACTGTTGTCCCATAATATCTACTAAACCTTCCCATTGATTAATTGGTTATGTAGATAAGACAATCGAAGGGCCAGCTTCTTGGTCTTTCCTAATATTCTAGACTTGGGTTGTATATCCTGAAGTAATGGTTTCTTCAACCAACTGTGGAGGATTCTTTAAAGCAGGCACATTTTTAGGATGTAGCTCAACATTTTCCTTTATATTAGCTCCTTCTACACCTTCTTCGAGGTGGTCATGCTTTCCTCTTGCTCGACGTCGAACCATTTTAAAGATCTCACTAGCATGCCAAAAAATATATGTTGGCTTTTTTGGCTTTCAAAGGCTAATAATGTAATTTTAAGCGTGCCAGCAAGGATCAATAAGTCCATACAGAAATTTTAATTGACAACCAATTATCAGACGATTATGTTGAAGTTCTTTCAGCCTCAATGAAGATGACTTTTACTGGTGACTTTGCTTACGAGAAAATTAAAGATATGGACAATAATAATAGATAAAAACAGTTTCATGAACTGAATTTCATTAAATAATAAGGACTTATAATTATACCCTCGCACTTCCACAGTCTCGAAGGGTTTTATAGCAACAGATTACTTGGAACTACTCCTAAAATTGAAGTGCAGTATAGGAATTAAAGAACTGAAAATGTAAAAACTGGAAAGAAAAATATAAAGTAAATAACTAGTTTTCTAGATCTGAGTTTGGGTCTATTTTTGTTAGCCTTCTCTTTTATTTATACCCTCTAATGGTAACCGTCGAAGTGGTCTTCTAACTGTTGAAATGCCCTTCTACAATCACTGTGTTGGAACAATCTTCTGTGTAAAGCAAATAACTTGAAACAAATCAAACAAATAAAAATAAATTACTTACAGAATTTATTTTATCGAAATGAATAAGTACAAAATTAGACCAAGTTGAGTGTGTGACACTATGTCCTTAAGACAAATTCGTCCCGCTTCGGTGCTTACGGATAAATGGCGTCTATCTCTCAGGATACAATAATCTTTACGCAAATTGTAGTAGTACTCTAAACAATCTGTACGGCGAACAAAACCTGTGTTTTATACTCTCTGAATTTTTTGCTATAAAACTAGTATGTACAATAATGCAAAGAGAGCAAAAATTCAAAGCAACAAGAGAATTTCTGAATACCCAAACTGCTGGAAATGATGTAATATTTATAGGCAAAATATGTGACCTTTAGATCTGTCTGAACAGGTACAAAAGGGATGAACATATCTATTTTTAAACTGGAATAGGTGCAAATAGTTTTGAACAGATAACTCCTGGGTAGTGTCAAATATGTTTGAACAGATAACTACTGGCAGTTTTCTACCTGTCCGAAACTGCTTGGTAGTTTTCAAACTATTACGGCCAGTTTTAATCTGTTGGAAATTGGACTAGAGAAGGTAACATTTGGACAAAAAATTAAATTCAAATTTAGTGCAAAATTTGAATTAATTTTCTGCAAGAATTTTTGGAAAAAACTCAAATAAATTTTGTCCAAGAAATAATATTAGAACCGACCCGATCCATAACCCACACCTGTACACGACAAGAGTGTACTCGACCGGATGGCTAGATGACGGCGTCGCGTGTGTGTGTGGTGATTTGAACCAAGGCTAACTTTGTTCATAACTCCTTCCTTCTACAAACTTGAGGTGCCCCTTGGGGCCCAATCCAAGCTTGTCAACCTAGAGCTTATACACACATACAAGCTCTCTTAAAGTTTCAATGTGTGACAAGTCATTTCAAGGAAACCCACATTTTTTTTTCTTTAATTGTCCATTCCACGAACTCGAAAATGACGTCAACTTCTCATTCACTCATAAATGGTTTTGAAGAACCGCCTTCACCGTGTCGCTTTCTATGCGGCAAGGAACACGCCATCTCTTTGGACTCACCTCAAAAGACATGTGGGCCCCATCCAAATTTGGGCTAAAAAATGGCCCAAAATAAGCCTATAAAATCATATTTTTCCTACAATCCTTCACATGGATGGAATTTGACGGAGAGAAAATATAACAACATGATCTAATTACAAAAAGTACAAAAATTGGAAATATTTCTGTAGAGGATAGGTAGCTTTTGGCTTTGAACATTCTCTTGTGAGACACTATCAGATTTACTACCTAACCAATAAACATGATGTCATGAAATGTTCAGCCGTTTGTGTAAACCAAGACAATAGAACTTACACAGTATATTCCTAGACACAATTTAGTTCTCACTATTGTATTTATTTTGGCCCTGAACAACCTAGTCTTTCATGAGTTCTCTAGAGAATTGTAGCGTTTAATAAATCTCATAAAACCGGCCCAGTTCACACTCATATAGGTTTTTTTTTTTTTTTTTTTTATAAAGAATTTTATTTGTATACTCCTTTTGAAAGATACCCCTCTAGGTTTTTCAAGATATAAGTGATCATTAAAAGCACAACTCACCCTAAGTCCCCTGCATACAACACATGTTGCAAATATCATTCTCATCATAAGAATGGATAAGAGATAAACTCCTTTAGGGATTTCTAGCGAGCCACACAGAACTTAGTTGTCTGTTTAAACTTAGTTCTTGGGATCTCCAGTCATCTAAGTAGGGTTACCATTATGATAACTCTGATGTAATAGGCATTAATCACATTCCCCTCAATGAACTTTCTTTCATTTGCACTCTAATTAAATTTTTTGTTTAGCGGCAACTATTTTTTCGACTGACCTTCTCAGTTATATATCATTGAGTAGTTTGTGGATACTATATTATCTTTAGACAATATTCACAACTGAAAGCAAATGTCCTGCTGTAAACGTCCCAGGAGGAAATCTCCCC
The DNA here is from genome assembly GCF_004153795.1 of Camellia sinensis. Taxonomy (NCBI): domain Eukaryota; kingdom Viridiplantae; phylum Streptophyta; class Magnoliopsida; order Ericales; family Theaceae; genus Camellia; species Camellia sinensis. The sequence continues at coordinate 730,090 of NW_021026956.1, read as the reverse complement.
GTTTTGTTCACTGGGCTGACTACAGTTCAGGACTCAAAGTCACGGTCCTGTATCTAATCTCTCAGAGTGCAATACAAGACCAATGAATCATCAAAGAGTCCAAATCTGGCAAATCATTTTTGAAAACAGATTTTTTTGAAAGAAGTGCCAAACATGGACTGCTTTTCCAGACACAGAGTCGCCACCTAAATATTTTATTTTGGGAAATTTAGGAAAACTTGACTCGTTACCTAAGGCCACGTGTCCGTCCTCACCAAAGTTGCCTCGGCTCGGGAACTTGGGTACGATTGGGGAAGGTCACTTCGTGAGCACCCCCGCTCGCCCGATCAAAGATCGGCCTCTACTAACCATGATATCTAGTTTTGAAAACATTATGCGTTCTTATTTCGATTATTAGCCTAGATTTACTATGTGATGCGCACAGCATACAAGTATAGATTGGATCGCCTAAATTGGAACGAAACATCTCATGTTTGTTTTGAAAATGGTTTGCTACTCGCAAGTAGGCTTAAATGTAGATTTGCCACCCTCGGGTGGGCTTAGAAAACATGGTTTTGCCACTATCTAGTGGGCTTAAAACTCACAGTCAATGCATTATTCCAATTCAGATAATCCAACCTTCACCCACAGGCATTCAGGCAGGTATATCACATAAGCAATTAGCCTCATGGTAAGCATGCTATCATGGCAGTCACTCACACACATGCAAGGATGCTAAAGCATAAAACTTATCGAGTACTCCAAGCCAAAACATAAGCTTTGTTAGAAATCCATGCATGATCCTAACTATACATAAATGCCTAATGCAACAGATGCAAAAATGCAACTACAATAGGCTCGGCTATTCTAAGGATGGCATATGAAATGCTATAGCTAACAAGTATTCAATTCGGAATTGAAATACAATGCAGTTAGTATGATGCGCCGAGCCCGGTGCATGCAATACAGATGAATGATGCAAACATGCAAGCATAAGTATGCTAATTGAAACATGCCCTAATCTAACCATCATAAGCTGGTAAATAAAAGGGAGAAAGACGTGGGGTTGGAAGACATACATCACACGCACGCACACTTATTACAACATTGCCCTCGTTCGGAGGGTCCGAATAAATAATACAGTCCGAAATGAATAACGAATTACAGCTAATTATTACACAACCACTAACTAATTAACAAATTAGCTAAGTAAGCTATAAACTGGCATGCAAATGAACTGCCCCGGCTCTGTTTTGGATGATAATGGATGCATGCATGCTCGATGCGCTTTGTCGGTAAATTCCATCGCGATGCCTTGTCTCGCCATTGTTTGCAGCTGATTTCAGAAACTTACACAAAGCTCCAGGAGGCTGAAACTCCACCTTGGGAAAGCCACCGACCAGGTATTGGCTTGGAAACCCCCTGTCGACCACCCCTCATGGTGAAAACCAAAAAAGGTGGTCGGCCTACCAGAAAACCTGGTCGGCCGACCACTTTCTGCCCCTGGACTCTGGTTTTTCTGCAACAAAGGAAAGAAGGAGAGAAAGCAATGTATTTTCAACATATGTGTGTGCGACCACTCCTCCCCATCTTGCACAAGCTCTAGGGAGTGTGGCCTTCAGTTCTCGAGCCACTAATCACGCATCCCGATGCATGATGGCCAAGAGACCGAATTGCACGTTTTAATATGACATGAATGCAAGTATGAACATATGAAGCCAACAATTATATCATAGATAATCAAGAACGTCGGGGACCGGGAATCGAGGCACGTTTCGTCACTTGGAGTACGAAACGCCCCTCGTTTCCCGTGCTTGGACTAAACCCTATTCCAAGCACCAAGCAAATGGAATGGCATGCACAATGCGACTAACATGCAACCTAGCATACGCAATGCTCTGTACTAAAATGGCATACACGATGCGCGTGATGTAACATGGCATACACAATGCTCTAACATGCAACCTAGCATACGCAATGCTATAGACTGAAATGGCATACACAATGCATGATGGACTTACACCAACATGAGTGAACCTCAACCACACTCACATCAGTGGCCAGTAGATGAAAATGAGACAACCGAAATGGGTGCACGGATGCACAAATACCAAGGACCGAACCTAAGGCATAAAATGCCACTCTACCAAAGCATGGCAAGGGATGAAAGATGGCATACAAACATGTAATTTCCAGCACTGAAACATGATGCTAAATGGTCCCGAAACATCGAAATATGGCACCCGATGTATGAAATAAGCCCCGAAACTCAAAGCTAGGCACATGTATTGAATTATAACTATGCAAAGCAAGCATTATTTGGCCATGAAGTATAAAGACAAAGCCAAGGCGGTCCCAAAACATGCACATTCTAGTTTAAAGCATGGCAAAAAAGTGCTAACATGATGGACTAAAATAGCATGCAAATTTGGCTAGCAAGCATGGTTTACATGGCATGCATGTGAAACGTATGAGAACTCATCAAACCAGCCAAAAACAGTGAATAAAACATGACAAAATATTCCAAAATAACCACTGAAATGCAGCCAACATGTGCGAAAATGATGAGCTCCTTTGAAAGGGCATGCAAGGGGTTACTCAACACATATATGATGGACACTTAGCATAGCAAAACCAACTCTGGAAATCAAATATGACAGCCCTAAAACTCACCAAAAAGGGCCTGAAATTGATCAATAAAGCATACAATGAAAGGTCCTCTTGAAAGGCCTTGAGGAGGGTTGTTCCACACAGGCATGAGGGACATAAAATATGGCCAAAAGGGCCTTGGATAGAGCCAAGGCAGATCTCAAAACCCTCAGAATGAGGCTTGGAACATGACTTCAAAGCATGCAAAAATAGGTCCCTTTGGAAGGCTAACAATGCTAGTAAAGAGAATGAGGGGTGAGAGGGTCACCCCTCTATGATTTTGAAGCACAAAGGCACATCTAAGCTACTGAAAATCTGCTGGATTTCAGTGGCTAAGAGGCCAAAACAAGGCCAATGCAAGTGCTCACATGCATAGCTCAAAACATGAGGAAATAAGACATGAAAGGGGGTAGATGACCCCAAACAGAGAAAGTATCTTAAACAAACATGTTTATAAGCTCAAAAGGAAACTTTTTCAAGTTTATGACAAATTTCGAAAATGCTCACAAGTAGGGCTAAGATATGATGCAAAATAACCCTACAAAGAGGGACAAAGCATACAAGGGTGTAGGAAACCTCAAACAGAAAAGTGTCATTTATCAATATTCAAGAGGAGCTCAAAATATGACACTTTTTAGCTTATGAAAAAGTCCATAAATATTTTCAAGTAAGGCTAATCAATGGAGGAAAAAAATGCAAGTTTAAGGGAAATAGGTGCTTACCCTTGAAGAGCAGCAAAGCTGGAGCTTTTGGACCAAGTTGGTGAACCTTCAACCCTTGCAAATCAGTCCTAAAGTGCTAGAATGGATGGAGGAGGTGTGGTGCTAAGGGTTGTAGTGCAAATGGTCCAAGAAAACTAGGGTTTGGGAGCTCAAGTGTAGAGATATAGAGAGAGATAGAGAGAGAGATAGAGAGAGAGAGAGAGAGAGAGAGAGAGAGAGAGTTGTAAGCCTTCAAAGGTGTTCAACCCTTACCCTAGAAGATCAGCCTCCCCTTTATAGAGGAGAGGCTCTAAAATATCCCAAAAGGGGATCACATATCCTCCATACACGTGTATGTAGGATGGTCCAATTGCTTCACAGCTGGCACAGCTGTGATGCATTCAGAGAGGGCAAAAAGCAAGAAGCAGGCCGACCAGTTCAAGTGGCCGGCCGGCCACTCCCCCTGGTCAGCTGACCAGGGGTCAAAAGGTTCAAGAATAATTTCTGGCCGGCCACCCCAAAAAGGTGGCCTCCCAGATGAGTGTAACATAGCCGTATGGTGAAAAACCAGAAAATGTGACCCAAGAGAGAGAAAAACCATCTTTTTAGCAAGGTTCAAAAGGGTCAAGATGAATTACTGGTCGGCCTACCCATATTGGTGGCCTCCCAGATGAGCACAACACAATGGTGGTATGAAAAGCCAGAAATTGTGGCTCAAAAGTGAGAAAAACCAGCTTTCTGTCAGAAAAACCGGCTTTTGGAGAGAGAAAAAAAGAAAACTGGTTTTTCAGGGGAAAAGGTGGCCTCCTACCATCCTACCACCTCCCTAGCAATGAAAATAGGGTCCCTACCAAAAATGGAACGAGACGGATGCAAAATGAGGGTTCGGGGGCCAAAACGCGCAGTTTGGGGCCCCGAAAACAGGCTGTTAGGCACCGGAAGTGGCGTATGACCACGAAGGTGGTCTCCCAGGCCACAGTGTCCCTCTAAAGGGAGGAAATAAGGTGTGTACCAAAAATCGGAGCAATCGGAGGTAATTAAGCGGTCCTGAATTGAGGCGCACGGCTGACGGCTCCAAAAACTAGAAACTGGCCTCCAAACGGGAAAAATTGCCTACGACCGCAAAACGTAGCCTACGGCCACTGAGACATGGTCTACGGGACCTCTCCCTCCCTTCGGGAAGAGAAAACAGAGAAAAAAGGACTTGGTTCGCAAACCGAGGCAAAGCACAAAAGAGTCCTGAAGTCCGGAGGCAAGGCTCGCAGCCGAGACTCTGAAACCTCAGAACGAGCACAAAATGAAACATCACCGAGCGCTCAACTGGTGACGTCTGAGTCTTAAGGTCGGTCAAAAATGGGGTGTCTACAGTTGCCTCTCTTTGGCAGAACTCGGAAGTTATACGTGACGGGAGTGAATGTCAAAGCCCAGAGACGACCAATTTTTGACAAGGCCGAAGACTTAGACAAACAGGCAAGATAACACAGATGTGCCCGCAGGCAGGGGGCAAGATGCAAAATGATATGCACAAAGCCGAACGTAACTCATGATCATACAAAGCAGCAAGCTGTAATGAAGCGCACACGCAACAGTTTTAAGCAAGAATGCAAAGCAACAACTACATTTCATGCAGTTTAAGAATGCAGAGAATTATTCAATTCTCGCCACGTCTCACACGCAGAAGATACAATACCTGCGCGATTCGTCTGGTTGCACCAGCTTCAAATGAACCGTACATACAATATCGTGCCTGCAAAAGAGAGAAACTTAACAAGCACAACATAGTTAGCAACACATGTTCAACGCTATATCGAATGCAGACATACAGGGTGCCGATGGGAAAGTGCACCGCAATGCGAGAGATACACGTGTGACAACGCAAGTTAAGCATGGAGGTATGACAGTACCAATGAAACGTGCACAACAATGCAAGTGGTATGCATGAGAATGCAAGTGACGTGCATAACAATGCAGGATAAGTGCGAATTCGAATGCGTGTTTGACGCGAAACAACGAGCAAAGAAATGCAAGTTTCGATGAGTGCGACTCAATCGCGACCTCCGGTTTACATCCCGGAAGGGTCACAACGTGCTCAAAAAGGATACATTTTGCTCTTGACGAGTGACGATGAAACATGCATCGAAAGTTGGAGTTGAAGTTCCCGCGGAGGGATTTCGCAACGAAAAGTGCACTTTTCTTGTACTTTCTCAGGTGCCGGGGACTCCGATGACTACCAAAATTTGCAGAGACCTTAGAGACCCTCTTGGGAACACCACCGACCAGGTTTGGAGTCCACTGGAGGCCACCGACCAGGTTTGAGTGTCGGCCTACCAGAAAAGGTGGCCGGCCGACCACCTAGCCCAAATCTGGGGCAATCTTGTCCTTTCACCCTCATTTCTTTAAATACACAGAGCCAAACACTTTTTGCTCATAACATCAGGTCTGAAATCAGTCCCTCTCGCTTCCTAGAGCATTTTCCCTCTCAGATCTGCGCTCTATATGCGTTTTCCAACACCCCACACAAAGTTGTTTCGCAAAAACTTTCAGTTCTCTTCACTTTGAACTGATTAAATTTTGATTTCGGAGCTTCTTTTCTCATTTTCACCACTTGAGGTAAGTTTGTCTCAATATTTGGAAGATTTTCTCGAGAGTTGACTTTTGTTGACTTTTTCATTTCCCGAGAGTTGACTTTTGTTGACTTTTTCCAATTTTGGCTCATTTTGCTCATTTTTGCTCCTTTTTACAGATATCTTGGGATGGCGGGTCAATTTCCCCATGGAGGAGGTTCTCCAGATGGCGGAGGCGATCCAGATATCATGTCTCTACCACTGAGGATTCGGCCATTCATTCCCGAGAGGTATGACCCTCCGGCACACGTCATTCCTCAGGCAGTTTTTTATCACTTTACCGACTTCGATCCTCGAGCTCCTGTGGACCTGCTACTACAGGAGCCGGAGTCCCATCTCTCTCATCAAGCACGAGAGGTACGTATTTCACTTTTTTATATTTCCTGCCTTAATTCTGCATTTTTCGTGCATTTCATGCTATGTATGGTTATTGCTCGTTCTGAACACATTCGCATGCCATACTTCTGCTCATTTTGAACACGCAACCCACACTATTTCCAAAATCTGAACACACAGCCCAAATTGGTTTGTGAACACGCAGCCCACATTTGTTGAAAGTTGAACACGCAGCCCAAACTTTAAATTTCTGAACACGCAGCTCACATTTGTTGAAAGTTGAACACGCAGCCCAAACTTTAAATTTCTGAACACGCAGCTCATATTTGATTGTGAACACGCAGCCCACATTTGTTTTTGAAATCTGAACACATAACCCAAATTTGTTGAAAGTTGAACACGCAGCCCAAACTTTAAATTTCTGAACACGCAGCTCATATTTGATTGTGAACACGCAGCCCACATTTGTTGAAAGTTGAACACGCAACCCAAACTTTAAATTTCTGAACACGCAGCTCATATTTGATTGTGAACACGCAACCCACATTATTTCTGAAATTTGAACACACTGCCCAAATTTAATCATGAACACACAACCCATATTTGTTGAATTTGATTTGATTTGCACACAGCTCATATCTTTCATTTGCACGCAACTTATTCATTTCCTTCAGAAACTGAGTACATGTGTTCATTATGAATGCAGATGTCCTCCCGTGTTACACGGGGATATGGCTCCATTGCTGCGAGAGATTGGTATGCGGAGCTCCCGGAGGCCGTCTGTGATTGGGTTGATCTAGCAGGGTTCGGGCCCTTTTGTACTGGGATATCTCACTATCCAGCTAGCAGGACGTTGATGGGCGCCCTGGTAGAGAGGTGGTGGGACACCACCAACTCCTTTCATTTCTAATCTGCCGAGGATATGACTATGACCCCATTTGACTTCGCTGTGTTGATAGGCCTCGACGTGGGAGGCAGGGCGATCCCCTACGATGAGGACATGGGTGAGTGGAAGGCTGCCTGGGTTTATCTGTTGGGAGCTCACCCACCGGTCGACCGATCTTCGGGCTGAGTCCGATATACCTAGTTTTCTACACAGTTCAGGCATACTGAGCCCGAGACTCCTGAGGAAATTGCACAGTACGCCCGAGGGTTTTTGATGTTCCTCTTCGGGACCACTCTGTTCGCCGATAGGGGGAACACCATTGGGCTATATCTGCTGAGTGCCCTGGTAGACCTCTCACAGGTTGGTCAGTATGATTGGGGTGGCGCTAGCTTGGCTACCCTTTATTGCTACATGAGCGCGACCTCCCGCGGACAGGGGAACATAGTCGACGGCTACTGGAGAGCCTGGGAGGTACCTTCTGCCCTCTTGATTTACATTTCTACTTTTCATTATCTGTACATTGCACGCACGGCACACTTTACATTCTGTACTCACATTCTGCATTCAGCATTCTGCATTCTGTATTCGGATTCTGCACTCAGCATTCTGTATTCAGATTCTGCACTCAACATTCTGTATTCTGATTCTGCATTCAGCATTCTGTATTCTGATGGGTTTTTGCCTGTTTTCCACAGTTATAGGTTTTTGCGTACTTCCCGACGCTAGCCCTAGAGCTCGAGATGGAGGTACCCCTCATGACCCCCTACTCGCTCGTTTTCGAGGGCCAGTACCGGCCGCAGGCCCGGGAGACTCTTCCCTACCTACGTCAGTTCTTCGACACAGTACGGCCGACAGAGGTAATTCAGAACTCTCCGTCCTCCATGTTTTCATCTTTGATTTATTTTGCACATCTACGATTTCTGATCGGCTTATGCATTGGTTATCTGCAGATCACCTGGCAGCCCTGGGTGCTTTTGGGTGGGGACCTCCGATTTCAGCTTGCTGGAGGATGGGCCACCTCTCGGTACAGGATCCTGTTTGAGGGGCCGGTTGGTAGGGCCTGGTTCCTGGGGGAACGCTTCCTTCGCCAGACTATGGGCTACCCCGAGCAGAGTGTCCCTGCAGCACCTCCGGTCGACATGCGGTCCGCTGATAGGCTCACTCCCCAAGGTGTCACTGGCGCCAGGTTGGGCACCGATGTATTGCTACACTTGGAGGACGGGGAGTACGCGACCTACCGTCATACATATTTGATGCCTCCATTGGCAGGTGTCTGTACTCCCATGAGGAGGTCTACTGGCATGCCATCCTCGAGTCGCACCCGAGCTAGAGACATTCCTTCGACCAGTAGGGCTGGTACATCTAGGGGTGGGGCTGGACTGGTCCCTCCGATTCCCCCGACTTATCATCATGCTGGATGGCTAGACATTCCGACTGAGTTGACGGGTTGGCGATACGGGACTTTCTACCCAATTCCGATAGAGCCTCCTATGCCTGATCATCGATATGTCAGTGATCCTGACTCACCACTGGTATGCTCCACTACTTTTCATTTATCACTCAGATACTTAGACACTCATTTATTCATTGATGATTTGAGTTTGTATCTACAGCCACCCAGAGAGTACATGGAGGGGATGCTCGGATTTTTGGCCTCACTCAAGGATATGGTCTTGCGGAGAGAGGCGCAGCTGTCCATCATGGGTGTCTCGGTACTCTTTTGTTTTCTTGTATTTTATCATACTTCTGATGACATGCTGAACTTGATCATTTCACTACATTGAATGACTGTATATGTAGAGCATATCTGACACACACCACATTTATGTACTATATCTGTATACATCCACTCCATGTAGCTTTTTTATCTGTGCATCTGATATGCATATTTTGGCTGATGCATTCGAATTGCACTCTTTCTTTTCAGATGCCTCCGCTATATACTGAGCCACAGGCTGGGCCATCTGGGCCTTCCCGAGGAGCTGGGCCATCTAGGCCTTCTCGAGGAGCTGGGAGAGGGGAGTCATCTCGCAGACGAGGTGGGCGTAGAGCACATATCATCGAGGAGGGGTCCAGCGAGGAGGAGGAGTCCGCGCATCCTCAGTCAGAGACATCCGCCGGCAAAGAGGATGACTCTGATTCCGGTTCCCAGGGCGGAGGTGATGCCGAGGAGGGTTCCGAGGATAGCCGCTCCAATTCAGATAGTGGTGCTGATGGGGATGACGCAGGGGCGGTTCCGCAGAAGAGGACGAAGAGGGCCTCTTTTTCTTACGCTTGAGAGCACAGATGTTCCTGCTTTATTTGCCTTTTTTACTAGTAGTTGTAGCATATTGCACATTATTTGGCAGTTTTATTTTCTGTAAAACTTGTACCCTTGTTGTAAAATGTTGTAACAAAGGAAGCATGCTGGAATGAAACAGTTTTTGTTCAAAAAGTGTTGCATTTTATGTTCTTGCATCGCATTGCATCATTTTGCACAAAATGAGATTGAATGGAATTGTGCATTTAAAAATTGCCAAGTCAAGTAGTGAACCGACGCAACAAACAAAGCAACTTAACTTACTAAAAAAGAACAGGACCTTAGCAAGTTTACAACTCGATAAGCAAGACACAACAATGTTGATTAAACAAAGAGTAACAACTCGATATACACAACTCGTCAACTCGACAAAACTTAATACCTCGATAAACTAAACAACTCGATAAGCAAAACAACAACTCAATAAGCAAAATAACAACTCGATAAGCAGGATTTAACAACAACTCGATAAACAAATGCATTTCAGACGATCTGCGTGACGGAACGCATCCGAAACAGAGGAAAACTCGCACCTTCAACACCCCCTATGCATGGAAATGCTAGGAACTTTCTTCTAGAAGCTAGAACAAGACCAAAGCCACCTTCCTCTCTCTGGCCGACCACCTAGGGGAGCTGGCCGACCAGCTTTTTGCATTGGAGGGGAGAGGGGTGGTCGGCCTACCAGAAAAGGTGGCCGGCCGACCACTTAGCCTGGCAGCCACCAATTTTTTGACACGTGTCCCCCGAACAGTGTCTTATCCTCTTTAAAAGCTCCAGCCTCGTGTCTCTTTCATTTCATTTTAGTTTTGCATCGAAATGGAGGCGTTCTTCACCCAAAATCTCACAGCTTGGATTGCTTCTCTAGACGGCTTGGAAAAGTTAAACTTCCGGGGCTTCGGCTTGAACGCACTATTCACACTGGGCCGTACTTCGCTGCATCTTCCTTTCCTCTATGCCGCGGCGAGGTTTTGGAATCCGGTAACACACGTCTTTAGCTTTAGCGGGCAAGAGACGTGTCCTACTTTCGAGGATTTCTAAGTTTTGATGGAGTCCGAGCGCAACGAGGAAATCTTGCCTCAATTCCGATTCGGCCACGTCCAAGCCTTAGGACAAATGTGCGGCCTCACTTTGCATGATGCTCGATCATTGATTCATGATGGGGAGTTGGACATCCCAAGCTTGGTTTGTCGATTTTCTGATGCTGGTGACCGCGGCGACCATCATTGGCAGGGCTATCGGCAACACGCGCTTTGCCTATGCTTGCTATCTCATTTCTTACTTGCCTCGGGTTCCAGAGGATCCACTGTCCGGTTGATCGAGGTTGCCCAAGGTTTGAAGGAGGGTAAGAGCTGCATTGCTATGACATTGGCTGAGACATTGATGGGCTTAGACGCTTTTCATCGCTGGGAGACGGCTAGGCTTGCGGGGAGCCCACTACTATTGCAGGTAATGTTTCTCACCCAATCTCACACATGTATTGCCCACATCACTCGGCCCTCAGGCTCGGTTTTTCTCACAAAACCCTTTTTTTTTCTTTTCTCTCATCGTACATCTCTCTATTCTTTATTCTCTCATTTTTCAATCCCTCCCCAGGTGTGGTTGATGGACAAATTAAAGATTGTGGAGTCTTGCCCCGCATACTTAGCTCGCGGCTACTTTTTAAGACAACGCCTGGTCGATGTCCTTGATGAGGGGTGGTGGTACAGCTGGATGTGTAATTTGTCTGCAAATCGCGTTGTTTGGCGCTGCCCTTGGCTCAATCTGCCGGTGATGAGTTACAACATGACCCGCCAACCTGGGATTCAACTGATTGGCATAACACACTGCGTCTTCTATTTTCCGTTCCGGTTCCAGCGCCAATTCGGACATAATCAAACTTGCCCGCCAGAAGGGATAGAGTATCCTGCTGCATTCCCAATTCGAGGCGCACAGCTTACCCGGTATTCCACAGCATGGAGGACTAGAGAGCTCTTGGCCCCTGCTCCCACTTTCAGATGCACTTTGTCTGATGAGTGCTTGGATTGGCTCAATGAAGAGGCACAGGAAGGGCCCACTTTGGCATCAGAGGCTTCGACCAGCTCTGGGAGGGGGCGCAGGAACACCTGACTTATCTATGCCCCGGATTTATTGCTTTATTAGTACTTTCAAGTTTTCTTTATGATTGTAATAAAAAGCAACTTCAATTTGTATGCAAGAGCAGGAGAACTCTGTATTGAAATCAATGAAATTGAAGGTTGTGGGTACTGAAAATTTTCCGTTTTGGTCCAAAAATGGTCTAAGTTGTAAAAATATTAATTTTTAACAAAGTCAACTTTTATTAAAACTTTTCAAAACCATTTTTGATATGGATCAGAACTGGACACGCCTGAAATCTGTCACTGAGATGCATAACCCCGGATCCCAGCAACTGGAAAGTTGCCCCTAGTCTGAATAGTACCGCAGCACTGCGCAGCAATGGAAAGTTGCCCCTAGTCTAAAGAGCACTGCACTGGAGGTCATAACTGAACTCTTGAATGCTAAATAGACAAAGATAGTCGAGATGATCAAATGGACAAAGTTGATCGGGGAAAAGTTTATGGCTGAACTTCAGGATGAAGTTGCCTACGTATCCCAAAGATGGGAATCAAGCCTTACGTAGTTCAGGCTTAGGTTCACTCGCGTATTTTCACTCTCCTTTTACGCTCTAACTTTTGCCAAGGCCGCCCTTTGCGGGTTTTCAACCTTGCGAGCTCAGTTTTTATAATTTCAAATTTTTTGTGCTCTGGCTTTTGCCTAGGTTGCCCTTTCGGGTTTTCGGCCTAGCGAGCCTCTTAGGGGTAATATTTCTTCAACTTGTCCATGTTGATCGGTTGCGAGAACTCTAGGCCATCTAGGTCCATTAGAACCACAGCTCCACCTGACCAGATAGACTTAATGATGTAGGGACCAGTCTAATTGGGTTTGAACTTGCCCCTTGGGTCGTGAATGGGAGCTCGGTTGTCCTTGAGCACCAAATCTCATTCTTTTAGGTTCCTGGACTTAACTTTCTTGTTAAAAGCCCTGGCAATTCTGCGCTGATAACCTTGAACATGGTACAATGCTTTCAGTCTGCGCTCGTCAAAAAGCATGAGTTCTTCAAATCTGCTCTGTTGCCAATCTGCTTCGACTATCTGACATTCAGCCAGTACTCGCAAAGACGGAACCTCAATTTCAATAGGTAGAACGGCCTCCATCCCATAAACTAATGAATATGGAGTCGCCCCAGTAGAAGTTCTAATTGAAGTCCGGTACCCCCACAGAGCAAACGACAGCTTGTCTGGCCAACCCCGGTAGGTTTCCACCATCTTCTGCAATATGTGTTTGATATTCTTGTTGGCGGCCTCGACCGTTCCATTGGTTTGCGGCCGATATGTAGACGACTTATGAAAAGCCACGTTGTATTTCTCCAACAAGTCAATCACTTCCTTCTTGAAGTGGGAACCATTATCTAAAATGACCTCGTTTGGGACCCCGTAACGACAGATGATGTTGTTTCTGATGAATTTTACAACATGTGACGCCTTCAACACCGCATAGGATTGGGCCTCAACCCACTTTGTGAAATAATCTATCGCGACCAGGATGAAGTCATGCCCGTTAGACCCCTTCGGAGTAACAGCCCCGATCACATCGATTCCCCAAACTGAAAATGGCCATGGCAAAGTCATATTGTACAGCTTCGACGGCGGGATGTTCATGCGATTTGCATGGATCTGACATTTGTGGCATCGCCAAACAAAGCCGATACAATCCTCCTCCATGGTAGACCAGTAGTAACCCTGTCTAAGGATCTTTCGTGTCAGCATTACTCCGTTTATATGCGCACCGCACTCCCCTCCATGGATGGCCTTCATCAGGCGTTTTGATTCTTCAGCTTCAACGCACAGCTTATGCATTCCCAGATGACCTCTCTTATACAATTTACCTCCGCAGATGATGAACTGAACGACCATTCTTCTTATTGCCCTTTTGTCCTTGGCATTTGCCCCTGGCGGATACCCCTCTTTCTCCAAGAAATTCCAAATATCGTAATACCAGGGGTTCTCATCTTGAACCTCATCTATAGCAGCGATTGATTCATATGCTGGCGCAAACTTCTGATCAATGATGACTGGATGCATCCGGACTCTAAATGGGATGTCTATCATGGAAGATAGAGTTGCTAGTGAATCTGCGAATCTGTTGTTCTCTCTTAACAGATGAGCGAAGTTTAACTTTTCAAACCGAGGAATTAACAAATCCAAGGTCTAGTGATACATCATCATTTTTTCTTCTTTGACTTTCCAATCTCCTTTTTCTTGAGATACAACAAGGTTCGAGTACCCGATGACGTCCAACCATTTTGCCCCTAGTTCTAGGGCTGCTTCTAAACTGGCAATGCATGCCTCATATTTTGCTTCGTTGTTCGAGACTTTGAATCGGAGCTTGAATGCTAAAGGGATACGGGAATTGTCGGGTGCTATCAACAACACTCCTATCCCATGCCCGTATTGATTTGATGCTCCGTCAAAGTACATTGTCCAAAACTCGTCGTCGATATGAAAAATGGCCTCATCTGGGAAAAATTACTCAACTGCTTCACCCCCTTCCACTGGATGATCGGCTAAGAACTCTGCTACTGCTCTTTCCTTGACTAACTTGCGCGTCACATATTTCAGATCGAATTCGGAAAGTAACAACAACCAATGAGCCAGCCTACCCGTAAGCCCCGGTTTCTCGAAAAGATATTTGATGGGATCTAACTGCGAAACCAACATTACGGAGTGAGCTAACATGTAGTGCCACAGCTTCCTGGTAGCCCATACCAAGGCTAAGCAAGCCTTCTCCAATGGTGTGTAGCGGGTCTCATACTCTAGCATCTTCTTGCTCAGATAGTAGATGGCCCTTTCCACTTTGTCTTCTGATTCCTGCGCGAGCATGCAGCCCATTGTGGTCTTAGTTACCGAAGGTACAATATCAACGGTCTCCCCGGCTCTGGCATTGACAACACGGGTGGGTTCTGTAAATATTCCTTAATCTTTTCAAAAGTAGCTTGGCACCGGCCGTCCCACTGGAATTTCTTTCCTTTCTTTAGGAGACCAAAAAGTGGTTCACAAGTCAAGGTTAATTTTGAGATAAACCGTCTTATGAATTGCACTTTATCCAGAAAGCCTCGCACCTCCTTTTCAGTCCTTGGTGGTAGCATTTCTAGGATGGCCTTGATTTTGGAAGGGTCGACTTCGATACCTCTCTGTGTAATGAGGAACCCAGCATTTTTCCTGCTGTAATACCGAATGTACACTTCTGAGGATTCAGCCGCAATCGGAATTCTCTGATCCTTTGAAAGAACTTTTGCAAGGCAGAGTAGTGGCCCTCCATTTCTTTAGACTTGACAATCATGTCGTCCACATACCCCTCAACCTCTTTGTGGATCATGTCGTGCAATATTGTGGTCGCGGCCCGTTGATATGTAGCTCCAGCGTTCTTTAGCCCAAATGGCATCACTCTGTAGCAGTAGGTCCCCCACGGGGTGGTGAATGCAGTCTTTTCCCGGTCTTCAGGCGCCATCACTATCTAGTTGTAGCCCGAAAAGCCATCCATGAACGAAAGCAAAGCATACCCCGCTGTGAAGTCCACCAACTCATCGATATGCGGCAAGGGGAAGTCGTCCTTCAGACTAGCTTTATTCAAGTCCCTGAAATCCATGCATACTCGGATCCTGCCATCCTTCTTCGGCACTGGAACAATGTTGGCCAACCAAGTCGGGTATTCGAATACCAGTAGGAAACCTGTGTCAATTTGCTTGGTGACCTCTTCCTTAATCTTGAGAGCCCAGTCCGGACGGATCCTTCTGAGTTTTTGTTTAACGGGTCGGGCCTCGGGGACAAGAGGGATCCGGTGCTGTACGATCTCAGGATCGATTCTAGGCATGTCTTCTTAGGACCACGCGAAAACGTCTTTGAAATCTTTTAATAAAGCAACTAAGCACTCGCGTTCCTCTGAAGACAACATGGACCCGATCTGGACTAGCCGCGGGTCCTCCTCAGTACCGACATTCACAGTAGTGATTTCATCCATTAAGGGTTTAACAAACCTCTCCTGCTCTTGTTCAATTAAGTGTTGCAAAATCGAAGGAATTTCTTCCTCGTTGTTTTCATCAAAATTTTGAAAGTCTGAGTTAATGCAATAAATCAAGGGCACAGAAAAGTACTCAGAAACCACAGCCACATCATTCTCATTAAGCACATCCAAATCGTCCGATTCTTTGGTTACAACAGACTCAAAAGAGAAAGAAAAAGACGACCTGGACAGGACTGTGGTATCCGAGTTATCACCCCCAGGAATACCGGACTCAGACTCAGTCGAGCTGGAACCTGATTTCGACTCACAAGACTCGGTGGAATCAGATTCCGGCTCATTACCTGACCCGGTGCTGCTTGACAAACATCCCTCTTCATATTCCCAGATAAGAGAGGGTGCGATAGATGCATCCAAAATGTTTGCTGGTAGGCCCGCAACCGTTCCATTCTTGATCACGCATACCAAGAAGTTATCCCCCAAACAATTCTGTTCGATCGGAGGATCTGAAAGTAGACATTCCAGCGCTACCCCCATCTCACTTTCGGCGTCCTCAGACTCCACTTTCTTGCTCTGCTCAACCTCAGCTAATGGGTCTGTCTACTCTTCGGCAACATCATCCCCGGGTAACTACAGGTCAAAAAAGATCTCAAACCCCGGCACACGCTTCCTCTCCGCGTTCAGCCACGGCTCTGGGAAGTCACAAAACGGAAAGTCTTCCCCCTCCCGGACGAAGCGTCCGTTTAGGGTATCCTGAATGGGCCGGTGCATTAAGTCAAAAGGCTTCCCCGCCTTCTTCACTCTGACTCTCCCAGCCATCTCCTTACCCTTCCTTATCCAATCCTCTTTGGTGGGCAGATAACCCAAACCAAAGGTATGTGGGTTGTGTAGCACCTCGGTCGATGCTGCGACGCCCTTCCGGCCGCTCTTTCCTAATCCCATCCCGGGGATGTGTTGAAGCTTGTTCATGAGGTATACTGATTGAGCACTGACATACACCCCCTCATTAACAGCTAAGATGTTCTGCACGACTCGGGCCTCAGCTAGGGTAAAACCGGATAAGAACACATCCTCCATACCGTGCTCAATTTCCAAAACTGGCGTAGATACTTCCGGTAGTGGATGGATCGATGAATTCCCAAAAACAATGGCTACTCCCTTTTCATGGTGGTATTTCACCATTTGATGCAAGGTAAAAGAAACTGCCTTCACTTGATGTAGCCACGGCCACCCCAAGAGTAGATTGAAAGTTGCGGGAACCTCTAGGACGTGAAAGTCAATTTCGTGCTGCCCCGGCCCAACCTTGGTCTGAATTTTCGCTGTCCCCATGACTTCTCTGCTTGTGTTGTCGTATGCCCGAATCACCTGGGCTGTTGGCACAAAGTCCGCGGTCTTCAAACCGATTGCATAGGCAGTCCTCGCCAGACACACATTGATGGCGGACCCTGTGTCGATAAGCACCACGGGTATCCACTTATTCCTGCACTCCACGGAGATGTAGAGTGGCTTGTTAGGGTTCGCACCCTCAGGTGGCAGTTCTTTGTCAGAAAAGGTCAACATCAGGGTAACCCCTCCCGGAAAAACTAGGCCCACCAGCTGTTCGGGCGTGGTGTCTATTGAGAGCTTGGCCTTGTCCATGGCCGATAAGACAGCTTGTCGATGCACTCGCGATGCCATAAGCAGTCCCCAGATGGAGATGTTTGTCTGTATCTTTTTCAACTGCTTCAGTACGGCCTCTTCTTCAAGTTGCTTTTCTTTCTGCTTCTCTGCCTCCTTATCTTTTCCAAATGCCTCTGGCTGATCTAGGTGCGGAGGCTTGAAATATCGCCCGTTCCTGGTCATATGATCGACTTCGTCGATATACCAGGTGTCATTTGGCTGATTGCTCCCCCAATCCTCACCTGTGTGGGCAAGACATAAATCATCGTCCTCCCACCACATTCCCTTGGCAGCCAACAGACACTTGTCTGGCTCTGGTACAATTGCACCCGCAGTACTCTCCGTCCATATGCTCGCAGCATTCTCTATCTTCGTGCACACAGCACTCTCAGTCCCCTCAGGGCCCTTAGCTTTACTAATTCTCTCAGCATCCTCAAACCTTTCTTGTTCCAACTGTGTCAGTACAGCTGGCTGTTCAACAATTCCCGCATTCATAATGCCCAAGTCTCGAGCAGAATTCTTAGCACCGGCGCTCTCCGACGATTCATTCTGATTTCCGGCCCTTCCGGCCACCACTGATATTCTTGCCCCTGCCGGGCCCTGTTCCAACTGAGCTTCGTTAACAACGTCTGGCAGGTCATCAAGCCACCCGGTGACCTCTGCTGACTCCTCAAAATCCGACCAGTTGACTACCATGCCCTCTAGCTCTTGTTCGTTAAAAAATTGGAACTTAGCAAAGTCCTCTTCCAGAGCTGCTAGGTCATCTATCCTCTGACCAGATTCATCCCCTTGTATCATACAAAGCTCTGCCCCCGTCGACAATTGAAAGTTCGGCCCAACCTGGCCCACTGATCGGATGTAGTCACTCGGACTGTATAAAAAGCTCTCAGATTCCTCAGATCCTGGCTCGACAATCCCACTTTCCCCTGGAATCTCCCCCGTTCTGTCTTCGACAGCCACCACCAATGGTTCGAGTTGGGCTCTGGAGATGTCCAACATACACAAGTCAGTGCAGTCAGGAAGGAGCACCTCCAGCTTGGGTAGGTGGGTTGGGGTAATATATATGCTGGGATCGTAAGACACGACCCCAGTCTGGACAAAGTTGATTCTTTTGGGAGGTGGAGCTTGGTTGTGCAGTGGGAGAGGGTTTGTTGTGACATTGGGTTTTTCTGGAGGTACAATCACCTGCTTGTCAATGAGGTCTTGAATCTCATGACGTAATCTGAAGCATTGGTCAATGTCGTGACCATGTTGTTGGTGATATACGCAGTATTTTGCTGGGTTATGAGAAGGAGGGAGTGGATTTGGCAATGGCCTCGGCTCCAGGGGCTTTAAGTGCCCTTTCCTAATTAATACCCCTAGAGCCTTGGACAGGGGCATATACAGTGGGGTGAAGGTTCTTTGGCCTCTGGGTTGGAAGTGGGTGGTTTGTGTGTTGCTTCCGGACGCGCCGGAGAAAGGTGTAACTGTCATGGGTCTGGGAGGGGGGATGGTGGTGACCACGCTTACTTCTGAAGCTCTAGCATTTACGGCATTGCTGGTGCCTGTGTTGTTGTTACGGTTGAAAGTTCTTCAGTGTTGCTCTCTATCTTGGTCAATCAGACCTTGTTTCATAGCATCCTCTATTTGTACCCCCATCTCGTGCAAATCTGAAAAGGTAGGGAAGGGGAGCACAATCATTTTCTGCATCAGTTTTGGTTGGAGATTGCGCACAATCATCCAGATTTGATCTTTATCTGTAGGCCTTAAGGTCATCATTGAGGCCTTCGCCCTCCATCGGGCCACAAAATTCGAAAAGCTCTCCTTAGGCTCCCGCCTTGTTGTCTCAAGATCACGAGTTGTAATCTCGATCTGAGTGTTATAGGAGTACTGTGCAATGAAAGCCTCGGCCATCTCGTCCCAGTTCCGTTTAACATCATTTTCTAATTTGCATACCAGATAGCGGCCACCCCTGACAAGGTCCGGCCGAATAGTGAAAGCTTCTGTGGTCTGGTGAGGCCTATCAGTCGCAGTATATCTGAGAACAATCGAAGATTGACCATGGGATCCCCGGATCCGTCAAAACGGTCGATTTGTGGCATTTTGAACCTATCTGGCAGCATCACAGCCACATCGGTATATCCGTCCTCGATATCTGGGATGGACTTCACCCCTTGGGATTTCTTGAACAACTTCTTGAGCTTGCTCAATTTCAACGCTGTATGGTCTACCTCAAACTCAAAGGGAGAATCCGGTTGATTGACAGGCGTAGGTGCCTTGGATAGTTGAGGTAAAATTGGGGGTGGGGTCGACCCCGTTGGGATGTCCGTATCTGCCTGTACATTTGGTGCCTCCCCATGCGCCGAAATTTCTGGTGGGGGAGGAACTTGGTGGGAAGCAGATGCCCCAGTTTGTTGTTGCAACCTAGCAATTAACTCTGCCTGCTGGGCCATGATCTCGGCTTGTTGTTTGCCAAACTCATCCCGGCGAACAGCATCTTGTTCCATGGCTCTCATGGTCTCCTGCATCTGGCACATCATTTCTTCAACTCCTGTCAGTACCGCCATACTGCCCTGATCTGTCTGAACTACTGGCAGGTTTATTTCTATAGCAACAATTGGGATCTCAATCCGACTGTCCACTGACGGGGTAATCCACTGCTCTGGCAGCCTCTGCTCGGATACACTGCGTCTTCTCGACCTCCGTCTGATAACCGGGGGTAGAGAATGATACACTGGTTATTCGTCGACCAAATCCTCAGATCGATTGAGTCAGCGATCTCTTGTCCAGAGTGCTTGGGGAATATCTGCTTGGTCTGAAGCAATTGTGCTAAACTACTTAGCAAAAAGATAAACAAAGTAATAATAAGAAAATAAATGAGCAGACAAACGAACAACATAACGGCGTAAATAAACACAACACACAGTCGGGTATAACTAACACGCAATTGATACACTGTTCTCAAAGACTAATCATTATTCCCAAATCACTGTCCCCGAAGCTGAATCTGATACCCGCACATAACTAATTCCGAAAATACTGAACTGGTGCCCACAGGCCTGATACCCAAACTTGTAAACTGATACATGCATTTGTATAGAGACGCACTCTAAAAGCACATAACAAACAAGTGAGAGCCAAAACACGCCTATGTTGGGGTAAGGTTTCCCTGTCCTATTTTGTCAGGAGCTAGGGTTTCACTACGCACGCAGCGGTTTAAAACAACCTATAAACGGGTAAGCAACCTGTCCTAGTTTGGAATGGTCACTATGGATTCTGAATATGCACTAGGTCGAATGATCAAAAGGGGTGCCCCGGTAAAACCGGGGTTTGTGTTCTTGTCGTGGCAGAGCCCGCAACCGGTCAACCTTATGGCATGCTTCTTGAAGCGAGCCTCCGGCAAACCGTTCAGGAATAGCATACGGCAAACACGGCGTCCTAGGCGCACCAATGCAAATATAATGCAAAGAGACACATAAGTGTAATCAAAACAAGATATCATGAGTTCGAGTCAAGTTCTTTAAATCCCCAGCGGAGTCGCCAGAAACTATAGACGTCCCCGAACGTCCCGGGGGCAAATCCCCCCGTTTTGTTCATTGGGTTCACTACAGTTCAGGACTCAAAGTCACGGTCCTGTATCTAATCTCGTAGAGTGCAATGCAAGACCGATGAATCATCAAAGAGTCCAAATCTGGCAAATTGTTTTTGAAAACAGATTTTTTTGAAAGAAGTGCCAAACATGGACTGCTTTGCCAGATACAGAGTCGCCACCTAAATATTTTATTTTAGGAAATTTAGGAAACCCTGACTCGTTGCCTAAGGCCACGTGTCCATCATCACCAAAGTTGCCTCGGCTCGGGAACTTGGGTACGATTGGGGAAGGTCACTTCGTGAGGACCCCCGCTCGCCCGATCAAAGATCGGCCTCTACTAACCATGATATCTAGTTTTGAAAACATTATGCGTTCTTATTCCGGTTATTAGCCTAGATTTACTATGTGATACGCACAGCATACAAGTATAGACTGGATCGTCTGAATTGGAAAGAAACATCTCATGTTTGTTTTGAAAATGGTTTGCTACTCGTAAGTAGGCTTAAATGTGGATTTGCCACCCTCGGGTGGGCTTAGAAAACATGGTTTTGCCACTATCTAGTGGGCTTAAAACTCACAGTCAATGCATTATTCCAATTCAGATAATCCAACCTTCACCCACAGGCATTCAGGCAGGTATATCACATAAGCAATTAGCCTCATGGTAAGCATGCTATCATTGCAGTCACTCACACATATGCAAGGATGCTAAAGCATAAAACTTACCGAGTACTCCAAGCCAAAACATAAGCTTTGTTAGAAATCCATGCATGATCTTAACTATACAGAAATGCCTAATGCAACACATGCAAAAATGCAACTACAATAGGCTCGGCTATTCTAAGGATGCCATATGAAATGCTACAGCTAACAAGTATTCAATTCGGAATTGAAATACAATGCAGTTAGTATGATGCGCCGAGCCCGGTGCATGCAATACAGATGAATGATGCAAACATGCAAGCATAAGTATGCTAATTGAAACATGCCCTAATCTAACAATCATAAGCTGGTAAATAAAAGGGAGAAAGACGTGGGGTTGGAAGACATACATCACACGCATGCACACATATTACAACATTGCCCTCACTTGGAGGGTCCGAATAAATAATACAGTCCGAAATGAATAACGAATTACAGCTAATTATTACACAACCACTAACTAATTAACAAATTAGCTAAGTAAACTATAAACTGGCATGCAAATGGACTGCCCCAGCTCTGTTTTGGATGATAATGGATGCATGCATGCTCGATGCGCTTTGTCGGTAAATTCCATCGCGATGCCTTGTCTCGCCATTGTTTGCAGCTGATTTCAGAAACTTACACAAAGCTCCAAGAGGCTGAAACTCCAACTTGGGAAAGCCACCGACCAGGTATTGGCTTGGAAACCCCCTGCCGACCACCCCTCATGGTGAAAACCAAAAAAGGTGGTCGGCCTACCAGAAAACCTGGTCGGCCGACCACTTTCTGCCCCTGGACTCTGGTTTTTTTGCAACAGAGGCAAGAAGAAGAGAAAACAATGTATTTTCAACATATGTGTGCGCGACCACTCCTTTCCGTCCTTGCACAAGCTCTAGGGAGTGTGGCTCTCGGTTCTCGAGCCACCAATTACCCATCTCGATGCATGATGGCCGAGAGACCGAATTGCATGTTTTAATATGACATGAATGCAAGTATGAACATATGAAGCCAACAATTCTATCATAGATAATCAAGAACGTCGGGGACCGGGAATCGAGGCACGTTTCATCACTTGGAGTACGAAATGCCCCTCGTTTCCCGTGCTTGGACTAAACCCTATTCCAAGCACCATGCAAATGGAATGGCATGTACAATGCGACTAACATGCAACCTAGCATACGCAATGCTCTGTACTAAAATGGCATACACAATGCGCGTGATGTAACATGGCATACACAATGCTCTAACATGCAACCTAGCATACGCAATGCTATAGACTGAAATGGCATACATAATGCACGATGGACTTACACCAACATGAGTGGACCTCAGCCACACTCACATCAGTGGCCAGTAGATGAAAATGAGACAACCGAAATGGGTGCACGCATGCACAAATACCAAGGACCGAACCTAAGGCATAAAACGCCACTCTACCAAAGCATGGCAAGGGATGAAAGATGGCATACAAACATGTAATTTCTAGCACTGAAACATGATGCTAAATGGTCTCGAAACATGGAAATATGGCACCCGATGCATGAAATACGCCCCGAAACTCAAAGCTAGGCACATGCATTGAATTATAACTATGCAAAGCAAGCATTATTTGGCCATGAAGTATAAAGACAGAGCCAAGGCAGTCCCAAAACATGCACATTTTTAGTTTAAAGCATGGCCAAAAAGTGCTAACATGATGGACTAAAATAGCATGCAAATTTGGCTAGCAAGCATGGTTTACATGGCATGCATATGAACCGTATGAGAACTCATCAAACCAGCCAAAAATAGTGAATAAAGCATGACAAAATATGCCCAAATAACCATTGAAATGTAGCCAACATGTGCGAAAATGATGAGCTCCTTTGAAAGGGCATGCAAATGGTTACTCAACACATATGATGGACACTTAACATAGCAAAACCAACTCTGGAAATCAAATATGACAGCCCTAAAACTCACCAAAAAAGGCCTGAAATTGATCAATAAAGCATACAATGAAAGGTCCTCTTGAAAGGCCTTGAGGAGGGTTGTTCCACACATGTATGAGGGACATAAAATATGGCCAAAAAGGCCTTGGACAGAGCTAAGGAAGATCTCAAAACCCTTAGAATGAGGCCTGGAACATGACTTCAAAGCATGCAAAAAGGGGTCCCTTTGGAAGGCCAACAATGTTAGTAAAGAGAATGAGGGGTGAGAGGGTCACCCCTCTATAATTTTGAAGCTCAAAGGCACATCTAAGCCACTGAAAATCCGCTGGATTTCAGTGGCTAAGAGGCCAAAACAAGGCCAATGCAAGTGCTCACATGCATAGCTCAAAACATGAGGAAATAAGACATGAAAGGGGGTAGATGACCCCAAACAGAGAAAGTACCTTAAACAAACATGTTTATAAGCTCAAAAGGAAACTTTTTCAAGTTTATGAAAAATCTCGAAAATGCTCACAAGTAGGGCTAAGATATGATGCAAAATAACTCTACAAAGAGGGACAAAGCATGCAAGGGTGTAGGAGACCTCAAACAGAAAAGTGTCCTTAATAAATATTCAATAGGAGCTCAAAATATGACACTTTTTAGTTTATGAAAAAGTCCAAAAATATTTTCAAGTAAGGCTAATCAATGGAGCAAAAAAATGCAAGTTTAAGGGAAATAGGTGCTTACCCTTGAAGAGCAGCAAAGCTGGAGCTTTTGGACCAAGTTGGTGAACCTTCAACCCTTGAAAATCAGTCCCAAAGTGCTGGAATGGATGGAGGAGGTGTGGTGCTAAGGGTTGTAGTGCAAATGGTCCAAGAAAACTAGGTTTGGGAGCTCAAGTGTAGAGATATATAGAGAGAGAGAGTTATAAGCCTTCAAAGGTGTTCAACCCTTGCCCTAGAAGATCAGCCTCCCCTTTATAGAGGAGAGGCTCTAAAATATCCCAAAAGGGGATCACATATCCTCCATACACTGAGGATGGTCCAATTGCTTCACAACTGGCACAGTTGTGATGCATTTAGAGAGGGCAAAAAGCAAGAAGCTGGCCGGCCAGTTCAAGTGGCCGCCGGCCACTCCCCCTGGTCGGCCGGCCAGGGGTCAAAAGGTTCAAGAATAATTTCTGGCCGCCCACCCCAAAAAGGTGACCTCCCAGATGAGTGCAACACAGCCGTATGGTGAAAAACTAGAAAATGTGACCCAAGAGAGAGAAAAACCAACTTTTTATCAAGGTTCAAAAGGGTCAAGATGAATTACTGGTCGGCCTACCCATATTGGTGGCCTCCCAGATGAGCACAACACAATGGTGGTATGAAAAGCCAGAAATTGTGGCTCAAAAGTGAGAAAAACCAGGTTTTTGTCAGAAAAATCGGCTTTTGGAGAGAGAAAAATAGAAAACTGGTTTTTCAGGGGAAAAGGTGGCCTCCCACCATCGTACCACCTCCCTAGCAATGAAAATAGGTTCCCTACCAAAAATGGAACGAGACGGATGCAAAACGAGGGTTCGGGGGCCAAAACGCGCAGTCCGGGGCCCCGAAAACAGGCTGTTAGGCACTGGAAGTGGCGTATGACCACGAAGGTGGTCTCCCGGGCCACAGTGTCCCTCTAAAGGGAGGAAATAAGGTGTGTACCAAAAACCGGAGCAATCGGAGGTAATTAAGCGGTCCCGAACCGAGGCGCACGGCTGACGGCTCCAAAAATCGAAAACTGGCCTCCAAACGGGAAAAATGGCCTACGACCGCGAAACGTAGCCTACGGCCACTGAGAGATGGTCTACGGGACCTCTCCCTCCCTTCCGGAAGGGAAGACAGAGAAAACAGGACCTGGTTCGCAAATCGAGACAAAGCACGAATTCGGGGGCAAGGCTCGCAGCCGAGACTCTGAAACCTCAAAACGAGCACAAAATGCAACATCACCGAGCGCTCAACTAGTGACGTCTGAGTCTTAAGGTCGGTCAAAAATGGGGTGTCTACACCTGCGGTATTAAGTCTTTGATTACATCAAGACTTACCGTTACTCTATGTCACTCTCATTTTTAAATAATAAACATAGAAGTGTTTCGTAGGAGTTAATGAAATCATTTTTGCTTCTACTCTAGCTTTGTTCTATAAAAAGAATTGAGATTCTTTGTGGACCTACTATCGGAACTGTTACTTTGGCAAAAACCTCCAAGCACCACCACATTCGAAGCATTCTAAGGAAACTTAATTTCTCTTGTTGTTGTATAATTATACAAAAATATTAATACACCCTCACAGTTTTGAGGTAAATCAGAATATATTAATTGATGTGCTTGAACTAAATAACAAGATGTAAATTGCTTTGTGAATACAATTACAATACTGATTTGTCTAAAATACAATTAGACTTCATAACTTTCTTTTCCAGTACAAAGGAAAAATGGCTAATACTGGTTGTGACCACAACACTTTCAAGTAACATTTCTTTAGTCATGCATTATTTCTTTTTGGTTTACTGCAACCCTTAATTCCAATCTCAACATGGAATAAAAATATCACTGTATAATGACATTTACATCTTATTTGTCTTATCCAGTATTTGTGACTACGTCGACAATTATCAAAGCGTCTTTCACTCATGAAATATTTTAACTCATATAATATTTTATTACGGAGTTATCAGTCACCACACCAATACTTCTTTGAGCATTAGTTTCTGTAGCCATCAATTCTAAATTATAAAACAAAATTATAATTAGAATTTTATACTACAAAAAAAATTAAACCATAAACACATAATTTAATTCTGTAAAAAATAAAAGAAACAAGAATTGTAACTTTTATTTTCAATTAATTTGAAAATAAAAAATTTATTTAAACAAATTAATTCCACACAATAAAATATTTCTGTAACACTTCAAAAATTAAAACATTGAAAACAGAATTTTAATTAATGAAAATTTAGAAATTATTTCTGAAAATCAAAATTAATTTTTAATCAACTTCACAAATAAATATTCTGAATTGTTAATGACACAAATATATTACTACTAGTTGTCAAAGAAAATAAACAGTATATTATTACTATTTGTCAAACAGTATATTCTTACTATTTGTATTTTTCAGCCAGAATATTATTTGTAAAATCACAGAAAATAATTTCTATAAGAAGAAAATAAGCAAAGGAAACAAATGAAAATTTTCGTATAAACAGAATAATTCGGATCTGTCTTAAGATTGTTAAAACAATCTTCTGTGTAAAGTAAATAACTTGAAACAAATCAAATAAATAAAAATAAATTACTTATAGATTTTATTTTACCGACATGAATAAGTACAAAATTAGACCAAGTCAAGTGTGTGACACTTTGTTCTTAAGAAAGATTTGCCTCGCTTCAGTGCTTACGGATAAATGGCGTCTATCTCCCAAGATACAATGATCTTTACACAAATTGTAGTAGCACTCCAAACAATCTGTACGGCGAACAAAACCTGTGTTCTATACTCTCTAAATTTTTTCCTATAAAACTAGTATGTAGAATAATGCAAAGAGAGCAAAAATTCAAAGCAACAAGAGAATTTCTAAATACTCAAACTGCTAAAAAATGATGTAGTATTTATAGGAAAAATATGTGACCTTTAGATCTGTCCGAACAGCTACAAAAGGGATGAACAGATCTGTTTTCAAATTGGAACAAGTGCAAACAGTTTTGAACAAATAACTGTTGGGCAGTTTCAAATTTGTTTGAGCAGATAATTGTTGGCAGTTTTCTACCTGCTTGAAATTGTTGGGCAGTTCTCAAACTATTAAGACTAGTTTTAATATGTTGGAAATTAGACTGGAGGAGGTAACATTTGGACAGAAAAATTAAATTCAAATATAGCGCAAAATTTGAATTAATTTCTTGCAAGAATTTTTGGAAAAAATTCAAATAAATTTTGTCAAAAAAAATATATATATATATATATTAGAACTGACTTGATCCACAACCCACACCTGTGCAAGGCACGGCATGGCTTTGGCAGACGGCCGGCTGTGGCGACGCGCACGTATGTGATGGTTTGAGCCAAAACTCACTTTGTCCATAATTTCTCCCTTCTACAAATTTGGGGTGCCCCTTGAGGCCTAACCCAAGCTTGTCAACTTAGAGCTTATAAACACATACAAGCTCTCTTAAAGTTTCAATGTGAGACATGCCATTTCAAGGAAATCCACATTTTATTCTTTAATAGTCCATTCCACGAACCCGAAAATGATGTCAACTTTCCATTCACTCATAAATGGTTTTGAAGAACCGTCTTTACCATGTAGCTTGCCATGCGATAAGGAATACGTCACCTCTTTGGATCTACCTCAAAAGACATGTGGGCTCCGTCCAAATTTGGGCTCAAAGATGGCCCAAAATAAGACTATAAAATCATATTTTTCCAACACACTGGTTATGGCCTTGAACAGTTTGCTTCCACTACGCCATTGTTGCAGTTTGACTTCCCTCTTAAATTTGAATTTGAATTGTAAGTAACCGTTGGACCGCGTCACCTTGCGCCTTCTAACTGCTCAAATGCTGCACAAATTCATTGTTACCAATATAAACTGTCACATGTCTGTCATTGACTGAAGACTTGCATTAACTCTTCAAATTATCCTTTACAAGTCACGTGTTGAACTATGATTGATTTATACAAAATATGTAGTCAATAGTGTCATATTTTATTTTATTTATTTATTTTTTTCATCTATAAGTGAGACCTATAAATGCAGTAAAGAATTATTATCACGTGGAAAGGGGAAGCTTACAGTTAAAATGTATGTAGCCGCCTACTTTAATATAATTATATAACTGTTGAATGTAATGATGAGATTGATCATACTTCTATAATAATTTGTCAATTAGAGAAATCATGTATTGAAATTAACTTGATATTACCACTATATATGTAGTTTTGTTGACAGAGAAAGTGATGTATAGGAAGTTAAAATCAGCAATTGCAACTTTGAAACAGGGGAGAGAGAGAGAGAGAGAGAGAGAGAGAGAATAGAATAGAATAGAATGAAGGAAACAAAATGATGTCTGTTGACCAATGTGTAGTATTTTCGCACTACATAGTTAACAATTTTCTTTGTTATCACTTACCTTTCAACCATTTCATTAAATGAGTGGATTTTATTCCCATTCAAGTCTTCGCTACTGAGTCAATTCAAAATTTAAAGCAAAAATTTAAAAAGAAAATAAAATTTAATCCAACTTTTCTCTAGTCAACTTGACTATGTTATTTGGATCCATAGAGTTTATCAAAAGTCTCACTTCAATGATTCGAATCATTAATTTTTTAAACCATAGGATATAGATCATTTATGAAAAAATACAAATCAATTTGATAATTTAATGACATTTATTTGTAAAAAAATATACGGCAAATATTATTTAAAAAGTAGAGCATTTATTTTTTAAAAGACAAATTTAATAAATTAATGTGACTATGATTATTAGATCAACTTAAATTTTTTCATAAATAATTTATAAATTGTAATCTAAAAAATAAATATTTAAATTATCAAAACAAAATCCTTAAACCCTACATGTCCAAACAGTAGAATCTAATCCACTAGAAACAATTGGGACTCTTAAAAAATATAGAAGACTCACACCCAGCCCAACTACAGAAGGAGCTAATGGGATTTCACAACCCTTGAAATAAATAGTCAACGGAAGAGAATTAAATGAGGGATGTGGAGTTTGAGAATGAATGACCATTCTATAACGAGAAAGGTTAGGATTATAAAGGCCTAATATAGAGTGGGAGATAGATGTCTCATAAATGGTAGATTTTGCATGTAGGTTCTACATTATGTGGGTGTCATTTCTTGTGAGACATGTATGTCTTATTTTATATTTAGTTATATGTATATTTAGGTTTCGTTTGTCAATTATATATTTTAGTCAAAAAATTAAAAAGTCATTATAAGTTGTCATATCATTTCTTCTATTTTTCTGCATATTTTTTTATAAAAAATTATTAAAATAACATGTTTCCAAATCAAACTTTAGACATATTGTTCCATAACTAATGTGACACATAATAATGCTGCACACACACATATATTATTTTAAGCTAAAAAAAAAATTGTTGATGAAAAGAAAATCAACACTTTATATCAATAAGCCAATGTTACAAAATGCACCAATTAAGTTGGCAGATACAAAGCAAGTAAATCATGTACAAAACGCTCAGATGTAAAGAATAAAAAAATAAAATCCCAATTATGTGAATTCTATTGTGCAACCACTTCTTACAATTTGCATGAATTATTAGTTAAAAAGTAATGTTTTACATGTTGGTATTTTTTCGTAATAACACAAAAATAAAAATAAAAATACTTATATTAAACGAGTTAAATAGAAATGATAAAACAATTATTATTATTATTATTTATTATTAAAGAAGGGTGAATTACATTAATAGTCCCTATAGTTTGGGTCTTATGTCACTTTGGTCCCTAATTTTTCAATTGTGACACATTTGACCTTGAATTTTAAATCTTGTTCCAAATAAGGACTATTGAAGATATCATTACTTAATTTTAAGGGTAAAGTCATAATTTGATAAAATATAAACTAATTTGACAAAAATAAAAGTCAAAAAAATATTTTTAAATTTTTAAACGTTATTTCTATCCACCAAAGATAAAATTATGTAAAATTAATAAATCTTTTACACGTTTTTTTTAACGAAATTAATTTTTATTAAATATTTGGATGATGATCATATAATGGGTGGTTATTAGACTTTTAATATTTAATCGATATATTTAATATATGAATTTTTTTTAGTTTTGGATTTTTGATTTAATTGATCAGTTTAATAATAATATCAAAGTTGTCGCCATTTGACTTTTGAAAAAATAAAAACTAATTTAATGAAATAAAAATAACTACCTATTACATGATAATCATCTAAACACATAATAAAAGTTAATTTGATAAAATAAATAAATAAATATGTAAAAGATTTATATATTTTACATAATTTTATCTTTGGTGAGTATAAATAATTTTTAAAAATTAAAAATATTTTTTTGAAATTTATTTTTGTGAAATTAGCTTATATTTATCAAATTGACGATTTTGCCCTTGAAATTAAGTAATGGTATATTCAATTGTCCTTATTTGGAACAATTTGATAAAATATAAACTAATTTGACAAAAATAAAAGTCAAAAAAAATATTTTTAAATTTTTAAACGTTATTTCTATCCACCAAAGATAAAATTATGTAAAATTAATAAATCTTTTACACGTTTTTTTTAACGAAATTAATTTTTATTATATATTTAGATGATGATCATATAATGGGTGGTTATTAGACTTTTAATATTTAATCGATATATTTAATATATGAAATGTTTTTAATTTTGGATTTTTGATTTAATGGATTAGTTTAATAATAATATCAAAGTTGTCGCCATTTGACTTTTGAAAAAATAAAAACTAATTTAATGAAATAAAAATAACTACCTATTACATGATAATCATCTAAACACATAATAAAAGTTAATTTGATAAAATAAATAAATAAATAAATAAATATGTAAAAGATTTATATATTTTACATAATTTTATCTTTGGTGAGTATAAATAATTTTAAAAATTGAAAAATATTTTTTTGACATTTATTTTTATCAAATCGACAACTTTACCCTTGAAATTGAGTAATGGTATATTTAATGGTTCTTATTTGGAACAAAATTCAAAATTTAAGGTCAAATGTGTCACAATTAAAAAGTCAAGGGCCAAAGTAGTACAAGCCCCAAACTATAGAGACCTTGCATGTAATTCGCTCATTAAAGAATGAAATATACAATAAACTATAAAACTAAAAAAAATACAAGAATGAACTAGATTAAACCATGAAACATATTGCAAGATAGATTCAAATGGACATATAAAATAATACACGAGTGATTATTTAAATTTAAACCTTTGACTAACAAAAGATAAATGATGCAAACTGAAACCTGTGTGACAGTTTTCTTAAAATAGATTCACCGCCTCCCAGTGGGTGCTGGAGGTATGTCGGCGTCTGTCTCTTATGATACGATAATCGAAACCTACCAATGCAAAAGCACCTTCTGAATAGTTTTGACAAACTTGACAATGGTTGCACTCTTTCTAATAAGAACTAAAGAATGGGCTAGCAAAACAAGATAGGAAAAAAAAAATTTGGTGTAAAAAATCATCTCCAACTTTTTTATCTTAAAACACAATCTCCATTTTTCATCAAAAATCTCTCCAAACTCTTCTTCTAAGTTGGAGGGGAAAGACCCTTTTTATACTTGTAAGGAAAGGGTTTTAGCCGTGAAGGCTACCATAAAACCTAACATCAATGGCCATCAACTCTAGCCATTAGGGCTAAAGTTACAAAGGTGCAAAACTCCCATATGCATAATATGATCATCAACTCTATCATCAAAAGATAAGAGTTATAAAGGTTGAATAAATATGTATATAATGCTATTTAAATAATCCAATTAGATGAGTCGCAAAATGGATATGGGTGTTGGGCCGCAATCTGATCTAAACCCAGTTTAAAACACATGCACAAGACATGTCCAGTCCAACATAGCACAACTTGGCCCATGCCCAAGACTAAGTTTAACACATGCACATACACAATCCTAGGCTAGTCCAGACCAAGACTAAAACTAAGTCTAAGTCCAAGTCCAAGCTTAGGCCCAAGTTCAACTTCTATAGATGTCTACATTACGATACAATTTTCATTCACAACTTAATGGTTTCGGCCCATCATTTTTATATTGTAATCTTCTCACTTGAGATAATACAAAACCACTCAGACTCACCTCAACCGGCGGTTGGGTTCCACTTTAATTTCGAATTAAAGTTGTCGAAAAATCATTATTTTCCAACAATCCCCACATGAATAAAATTGGCCAAATAAAGAAAAACGAACAATGCTTAACAACAAAAACTCGGAGAGAGAACACACAGAATAACCCTGCATCAGAAAAGGTAACTGTTGGCCTTGAACCTTTCGTAGTAAAGCCTATTGGATTTACTGGCTAACCAGTGAACGTGATGTCTTAAACTGTTCTACCGTTTGTGCAAATTGAGACAATAGACCTCACACAGGAGTCACTCTAAACATTGTTCTAATTCTCACTAGTGTGTCCAGTGTGGCCTTGGAACGCTAGCCTAGTTCAGTAAATGTTTTTAAAGAATTCAGCCTCGTTAATTCTTAAAGAAGTGACCACACTTCGCACTCACATAGGTGACCTATACAAGGTATCTCGTTATACCACGGTTAACTATTTACAACACTTAGGTCATTAAAAGTATTAGCTTAACTTTCCCACTCCACAGGGTATTACTGCATAAAGGAATGGACAGGAGGATTTACCTCCACAATGACTCATCCGTTACAATTAGGTTGTCCCTTTGAACCTAGATCTTGGGATCTCCAGCCAACTAGGTTAGGTTTTCCATTCCGATAACATTCGCTAAAAGCCTTAACCTCATTCCTCTTGACGACTTCTTACTAACTTTTGATTTAACCCTTAGGTTAACGTATCCGTGATATTGTCCTTAGACTTTACATAGTCTATAGTGACAACACAAGAGAGTAATTGTTGTATGGAATTATATCTTCGACAAAAATGTCTAGGCCTTTCATTATACGCATTACTCTATGCCCTACCAATACTTGATTGGTTGTCGCAAAGTATACAAAATTGCTAGCACAAGTTTCGATCAACATGGAACATCCTCAAGAAAACGGCAAAGCCATTCAACAACTTCGGTAACTTTATCTAAATCACTGAACTCCGATTCCATCATTGATCTCGTGATACACATCAGCTTAGAAGATTTCCAAGACACAACTGTACCTCCAATAGTGAAAACAAATCCACTAATGGATTTGTAGTCTTTATATCAACTATCTAGGTGACGTCATTGTACCCTTCTTGTACAATTGGATATTTGGGATAATGCAACCTATAATCTCAACTTCATTGTAAGTACCTTAGTACCCGTACAAACGCCCTCTAAAGATAGGCATTGAGATTACTCGTGTATCTATTTAGCCTGCTAACTGAGTAGGTGTGGACACCCCATTTTTGACCGCCCTAAAGACTTGGGCGTTACTGATGGTTTACTTGGTGGTAAAAGATGTGCAGGGCAAAAGTTCAATCTCTTCGGCAAGGAGAGAGCCAAATCCCAACTTCACACCCCTTTTGGATCAAAACTATTTTGAATGGTTTTTAGACCTTAAAACCCTCTCTTTCAAAACATTTTTGAAATAAAGTTTCTGCGATGTTCCGAGGCTCGCATTTTGTCAAACGTTACGCTTTTCGGTAAACCGAGCAGGGACGAAGTGGAAATGAATGAAAGAGAGATGAAATCTTTGAAAAATCTTTCAAAACACCTTGCTTAGGGGTTTGAAGTTGAAGAAAGGAGGGGAAGAGAGAAGAAACCAAGTTGGAGGAGAAGACAGGCATGAATCCGAGTAGAAGGGAGTCGAGCAGTCCTCGCTGAATCGGGCTTATTAATCTGCATACTTGGATTTTAGCTATGGGGCCACCACCGTCGGAAAGCTCACTTTTGCGGCTTCATTTTTCACTCAAGAATCTCTTAAAGCCAAGTCCGGGTGGGGGAGATATGATCAGTTGAAGTTGGGCATCATCCTGGTTGGATCAAATCTGCGCGGCTTCACCAAAAAGGGCATAACTTTTTGCACAGGAGGAATTTTAATACAAGCCTTGCGGCATTGGAAAGCTAACTTCCGGGACTTCAATTTCGACATCCACTGGCCATTTTTTGACCTTGGTAGCATCTATCGGCAATCTAGTTAGCCGACCGGCAATTTATTGTGCCGACCGGCCATTTATTTTGGCCGACGACCTCCTTTTCTGGCCGGTTTGACCTTTTTGCACCTTCCAGGCAAGGTGCATGCCAACTGTGCTAGCTGGGATGCACAGACCCTGCTCCCCATGCATATATGTGGCTATTTTTCACCTTTGACCACCTTTGACCCCTCTTTTTGCACCCTTTGCTCAAGGCTTCTTGAGGAAGCTTTGATCCCTTGTCTTGGTTCCTCAAGAAGCTTGCACCCCCAGCTTGGCTTCCTTAATAAGCCTTGCCCCCTTTGCCCCCCCTTGACCCTTTCTTTTTAGCTTGTCTTATAAGCTTCAAGCCCTTCCCTTTGCCTATATAAGAAAGCCTCCTTCTCCAATGTTTTGGTTCAGCAAAAACCAGACCTAGGGCATATATATCTGATATATATACACCCTCTCTCTATATATCTCCCTCTCTCTCATCCTTTGTGTGTGTTTAAGAGCCTTAAAGTGTGTTTTGACCATAGTATTGCACCAACACACACACCATTACACCACACTTCGACTTGAGAGGCCTTGAGGGTTTGTTCTTGGAGTTTTAAGCTGGTTTTGATCACAAGAAGAGGTCTGACCTTGCTGTTCATCAAAGGTTCTTCAAGCGTAACTTCTTTGCTTTAGTTTCCCCAATCTTGCACACACTTTTAGCCTATCTTGCTTTCTGTTTTGAGCTTCGTCTATTTTACGAATTAATAACTGTTAACGTTGACCCATGTCACGGTAACATATTACGCTATAAAATAAACAATCGAGTGATGCATTTAATGGTCGGAGTTTCACCATCGATTATGGCGACTACGTTCCGACTTTTCGCAACGGCGTCGCATATACGACACTCGAGACAAAATT
>NW_021026956.1:650147-662141 GCF_004153795.1 Camellia sinensis | reverse complement strand
GAAATAGTATACGTTAAAAATCGTATACGTGTATAACGTACGGCACGGAATAATTTTACGACCCATAATAACATATGGCAACGGATGCACAAAGGAGACAACTGGTGGGCCATACATATGAACCCACCACTTGAATTCAAATTTCCCGCTTGCGCTTGCCTTCTTAGATCTTTTAATCCTGACTGCAGATCTGGGAGCGGAGCGATGCCCTGTAACCGACAGCACGGCACCAAATGCGGAAGGGAACACCAATCAGGGGACGACAGGTGGCACGGGGGGAGCATCCCAGTAATATTATCGGGATGCTCCTAGGATCGTATAGAACTCACACCCTAACTCTCTTCTACCAGTAAAGTTTTTAGAGAGTGACTTGCATCATCCGAGAGAGTGAGTGACGTCATTGAGAGTGAGTTATGGCCTCAATGCGACGTCGTTTTAGATTAATTATTCTCCCAACTCTATGCACTTAACCTTTATATATCGATATGAATTAAACATTCCGCATTCATAAACAAATTGTGTGTTTAACAATTCAGAGAGGCCGCTGCGCTAACAACATTATGTTAGAGGAGATCAACCCCGTCGGATTGGGAGATGAGCTCCATGAGAATGAAGAAGGTGAATTAGAGACCGACATAATAGACGCGACATCGAACTTACCGGTATCCAATATATCAATAACCAATCCGAAGATAGGCGATGCAATGTGGCAGAAGCTCACATTCAAGTCAATGATAATTGACAAATGCGAACTAAGCTACAGACCACAGTGTCCACTTAATTCAGCCGGTCACGTCGAAGTAGAAATACAGGACACACGATTACGGGCGGACGATCAATTACAGGCTCGATTTACTTTTCCAATTACATGCCCAGTAGACGTCACATATTTTGGAAACGCATATGCCGCCGCAGGTAAAAAGGAAATGGAAATTATTATAGGGATTAAAATGATCCAATATATCGATATGGATTAAAATGATTCGGCTCGTTCATCCTTTTCAGTACCAACCTCCGGCAAATCGAAATGGAAAAAAGAGGCTCATCGTACGGGCGAAAATCATCAATCCTCCAAATGGAATCACAAAATGATTTGCACGTGAAATGTTTTTTTTTTTGTAATAACTACATTTTCGCTTAAAATAACATCGGCCTGAACCACCAGATCTACTGGATGTTGTCCACGGCGACTAAAATTTAATTTTTTTCTAGGAGTATATGGACGCTGTTGGGAAAATTGGAACGTAGTCGCCATAATCGATGGTGAAACTCCGACTATTAAATGCATCACATCGATTTTATTTTATAGGCGTAATATGTTGACCGTGACACAGGTCAAGGTTAACAGTTATTAATTTGTAAAATAGTCGAAATAGTATACGTTAAAAATCGTATACGTGTATAACGTACGGCACGGAATAATTTTACGACCCATAATAACATATGGCAATGGATGCAAAAAGGAGACAACTGGTGGGCCATACATATGAACCCACCACTTGAATTCAAATTTCCCGCTTGCGCTCGCCTTTTTAGATCTTTTAATCCTGGCCGCAGATCGGGGAGCGAAGCGGAGCCTTGTAGTCGACAACACAGCACCGAATGCGGAATGGAGAACCAATCAGGGGACGACACGTGTTGTGGGGAGAGCGTCCCAGTAATATTATAGGGACGCTCCCGGGATCATATATAACTCACTCCCTCACTCTCTTTTACCAGTAATGTTTTTAGAGAGTGACTTGCGTCATTTGAGAGAGTGAGTGACATCATTGAGAGTGAGTTATGGCCTCAATGCGACGTTGTTTTAGATTAATTATTCTCCCAACTCTATGCACTTAACCTTTATATATCGATATGAATTATACATTCCGCATTCATAAACGAATTTTGTGTTTGACAATTTAGATAGGCCGCTGCGCTAACAACATTATGTCAGAGGAGATCTACCCCGCCGGATTGACCGATGAGGTCCATGAGAATGAAGAAGGTGAATTGGAGACCGACATAATAGACGCGACATCGAACTTACCGGTATCCAATATATCAATAACCAATCCAAAGATAGGCGATGCAATGTGGCAGAAGCTCACATTCAAGTCAATGATAATTGACAAATGCAAACTAAGCTACAGACCACAGTGTTCATTTAATCAACCGGTCGCGTCGAAGTAGAAATATGGGAAACACGATTACGGGCGGACGATCAATTATAGGCTCAATTTACTTTTCCAGTTACATGCCTTGTAGACATCACATATTTTGAAAATGCATATGCTGCCGCAGAAAAAAAAGAAAATGGAAATTATTATAGGGATTAAAATGATCCAATATATCGATATGGATTAAAATGATCCATCTCGTTCATCCTTTTCAGTACCAACCTCCGGCCATTTGAAATGGAAAAAATGAGGGTCATCGTACGGGCGAAAATCGTCAATCCTCCAAATGGAATCACAAAACGATTTGGACGTGAATCGTTTTTTTTTTTTTTTTTTTTGTAATAACTACATTTTCGCTTAAAATAACTTCGGCTGGAAACACCAGATCTACTGGATGTTGTCCAACGACGACTAAAATTTAATTTTGTTCTTGGAGTATATGGACACCGCGATGGTGAAACTTCGACCATTAAATGTATCACATTGATTTTATTTTATAGGCACAATATGTTGACCGTGACATGGGCCAACGTTAACAGTTATTAATCTGTAAAATAGATGAAATAGTATACGTTAAAAATCGTATACGTGTATAACGTATGGCACGGAAAAATTTTACGACCCATAATAACATATGGCAACAGATGCAAGACGGAGACAACTGGTGGGCCATACATATGAACCCACCACTTGAATTTAAATTTCCCGCTTGCGCTTGCCTTTTTAGATCTTTTATAATTGGCCGCAGATCTGGGAGCGGAGCGGAGCCCTGTAGCCGACAACACGGCACCAAATGTGGAAGGGAGCACCAATCACGAGACGACACGTGGCGCGGGGAGGAACATCGCAGTAATATTATAGGGACACTCCTGGGATCGTATAACTCACTCCCTCACTCTCTTCTACCAGTAAAGTTTTTAGGGTGTGACATGCGTCATCTTAGAGAGTGAGTGACGTCATTAGGAGTGAGTTATGGCCTCAATGCGACGTCGTTTTAGATTAATTATTCTCCCAACTCTATGCACTTAACCTTTATATATCGATATGAATTATACATTCCGCATTCATAAACGAATTGTGTGTTTGACAATTCAGAGAGGCCGCTGCGCTAACAACATTATGTCAGGGGAGATCAACCCAGCCGGATTGACAGATGAGCTCCATGAGAATGAAGAAGGTGAATTAGAGACCGAGAGAATAGACGCGACATCGAACTTACCGGTATCCAATATATCAATAACCTATCCGAAGATAGGAGATGCAATGTGGCAAAAGCTCACATTCAAGTCAGTGACAATTGACAAATGCAAAGTAAGCTACAGACCACAGTGTCCATTTAATCCAACCGGTCGCGTCCAAGTAGAATTACGGGATACACGATTACGGGCGAACGATCAATTACAGGCTTGATTTACTTTTCCAGTTACATGCCTAGTAGACATCACATATTTTTGAAACGCATATGCCGCCGCAGATAAAAAAGGAAATGGAAATTATTATAGGGATTAAAATGATCCAATATATCGATATGGATTAAAATGATCCGGCTGGTTCATCCTTTTCAGTACCAACCTCCGGCAAATCGAAATGGAAAAAATGAGGCTCATTGTACGGGCGAAAATCGTCAATCCTCCGAATGGAATCACGAAACGATTTGGACGTGAATCGTATTTTTTTGTAATAACTACATTTTTGCTTAAAATAACTTTGGCCGGAAACACCAGATTTACTGGATGTTGTTCAACGGCGACTAAAATTTAATTTTGTTCGAGGAGTATATTGACGCCGCTGCGAAAATCGGAACGTAGTCGCCATAATCGATGGTGAAACTCTGACCGTTAAATGCATCACATCGATTTTATTTTATAGGCGTAATATGTTGACCATGACAAGGGTCAACGTTAACAGTTATTAGTTTGTAAAATAGATGAAGTAGTATATGTTAAAAAGCGTATACGTGTGTAACGTATGGCACGGAATAATTTCACGACCCATAATAACATATGGAAACGGATGCAAGAAGGAGACAACTGGTGGGCCATACATATGAACCCACAACTTGAATTCAAATTTCCCGCTTGTGCTTGCCTTTTTAGATCTTTTATACCTGGCTGCAGATCTAGGAGCGGAGCGGTGCCCTGTAGCCGACAACACAGCACCAAATGCGGAAGGGAGCACCAGTCAAGGGACGACACGTCGCGCGAGGGGGACCATGCCCGTAATATTTTAGGGTCGCTCCTGGGATCGTATAGAACTCACTCCCTCACTCTCTTCTACCAGTTAAGTTTTTAGAGAGTGACTTGCGTCATCCAAGAGAGTGAGCGACGTCATTGAGAGTGAGTTATTACCTCAATGCGACGTTGTTTTAGATTAATTATTCTCCCAACTCTATGCACTTAACTTTTATATATCGATAAGAATTATACATTCCGCATTCATAAACGAATTGGGTGTTTGACAATTCAGAGAGGCCGCTGCGCTAACAACATTATGTCAGGGGAGATCAACCCCGCCGGATTGACAGATGAGCTCCATGAGAATGAAGAAGGTGAATTAGAGACCGACATAATAGACGCGACCTTGAACTTATCGATATCCAATATATCAATAACCAATCCGAAGATAGGCGATGCAATGTGGCAGAAGCTCACATTCAAGTCAATGATAATTGACAAATGCAAACTATGCTACAGACGATAGTGTCCATTTAATTCAACCGGTCACGTCGAAGTAGAAATACGGGACACACGATTACGGGCGGACGATCAATTACAGGCTCAGTTTACTTTTCCAGTTACATGCCCCGTAGACATCACATATTTTCGAAACGCATATGCTGCCGCAGATAAAAATGGAAATGGAAATTATTATAGGGGTTAAAATGACCCAATATATCGATATGGATTAAAATGATCCGGCTCGTTTGTCTTTTTTAATAACAACCTCCGACAAATCGAAATGGAAAAAATGAGGCTCATCGTACGGGCGAAAATCGTCAATCCTCCAAATGGAATCAAAAAACGATTTGGACGTGAATCGTATTTTTTTGTAATAACTACATTTTTGCTTAAAATAACTTCGGCCGGAAACACCAGATCTACTGGATGTTGTCCAACGGCGACTAAAATTTAATTTTGTTCGAGGTGTATATGGACGCCGTTGCGAAAATCGGAACGTAGTCGCCATAATCGATGGTGAAACTCCGACCATTAAATGCATCACTTCGATTTTATTTTATAAGCGTAATATGTTTACCGTGACATGGGTCAACGTTAACAGTTATTAATTTGTAAAATAGACGAAGTAGTATACGTTAAAAACCGTATACGTGTATAACGTATGACATGGAATAATTTTACAACCCATAATAACATATGAAAACGGATGCAAAAAGGAGACAACTGGTGGGCCATACATTTGAACCCACCACTTGAATTCAAATTTCCCGCCTGCGCTTGCCTTCTTAGATCTTTTAATCCTGACTGCAGATCTGGGAGCGGAGCGATGCCCTGTAACCGACAGCACGGCACCAAATGCGGAAGGGAACACCAATCAGGGGACAACAGGTGGCACGGGGGGAGCATCCCAGTAATATTATCGAGATGCTCCTGGGATCGTATAGAACTCACACCCTAACTCTCTTGTACCAGTAAAGTTTTTAGAGAGTGACTTGCATCATCCGAGAGAGTGAGTGACGTCATTGAGAGTGAGTTATGGCCTCAATGCGACGTCGTTTTAGATTAATTATTCTCCCAACTCTATGCACTTAACCTTTATATATCGATATGAATTATACATTCTGCATTCATAAACGAATTGTGTGTTTGACAATTCAGAGACGCCGCATTCATAAACAAATTGTGTGTTTAACAATTCAGAGAGGCCGCTGCGCTAACAACATTACGTCAGAGGAGATCAACCCCGCCGGATTGATAGATGAGCTCCATGAGAATGAAGAAGGTGAATTAGAGACCGACATAATAGACGCGACATCGAACTTACCGGTATCCAATATATCAATAACCAATCCGAAGATAGGCGATGCAATGTGGCAGAAGCTCACATTCAAGTCAATGATAATTGACAAATGCGAACTAAGCTACAGACCACAGTGTCCACTTAATTAAGCCGGTCACGTCGGTGAAGAAATACGGGACACACGATTACGGGCGGACGATCAATTACAGGCTCGATTTACTTTTCCAGTTACATGCCCAGTAGACGTCACATATTTTGGAAACGCATATGCTGCTGCAGATAAAAAAGAAAATGGAAATTGTTATAGGGATTAAAATGATCCAGTATATCGATATGGATTAAAATGATCCGGCTCGTTCATCCTTTTCAGTACCAACCTCGGGCAAATCGAAATGGAAAAAAGAGGCTCATCGTACGGGCGAAAATCGTCAATCCTCCAAATGGAATCACAAAATGATTTGCAAGTGAAACGTTTTTTTTTTCTTAATAACTACATTTTCGCTTAAAATAACATCGGCCCGAACCACCAGATCTACTGGGTGTTGTCCAACGGCGACTAAAATTTAATTTTTTTCTAGGTGTATATGGACGCCGTTGGGAAAATCGGAACGTAGTCGCCATAATCTATGGTGAAACTCCGACTATTAAATGCATCACATCGATTTTATTTTATAGGCGTAATATGTTGACCGTGACACAGGTCAAGGTTAACAGTTATTAATTTGTAAAATAGACGAAATAGTATACGTTAAAAACCGTATACGTGTATAACGTACAGCATGGAATAATTTTACGACCCATAATAACATATGGCAATGGATGCAAAAAGGAGACAACTGGTGGGCCATACATATGAACCCACCACTTGAATTCAAATTTCTCGCTTGCGCTTGCCTTTTTAGATCTTTTAATCCAGACCGCAGATCTGGGAGCGGAGCAGAGCCTTGTAGCCGACAACACAACACCAAATGCGGAATGGAGAACCAATCAGGAGACGACACGTGTTGTGGGGGGAGCGTCCCAGTAATATTATTGGGACACTCCGGGATCATATATAACTCATTCCCTTACTCTCTTCTACCAGTAAAGTTTTTAGAGAGTGACTTGCGTCATTTGAGAGAGTGAGTGACATCATTGAGAGTGAGTTATGGCCTCAATGCGACGTTGTTTTAGATTAATTATTCTCCCAACTCTATGCACTTAACCTTTATATATCGATATGAATTATACATTCCGCATTCATAAACGAATTCTGTGTTGGACAATTTAGATAGGCCGCTGCGCTAACAACATTATGTCAGAGGAGATCAACCCTGCCGGATTGATCGATGAGGTCCATGAGAATGAAGAAGGTGAATTGGAGACCGACATAATAGACACGACATCGAACTTACCGGTATCCAATATATCAATTACCAATCCGAAGATAGGCGATGCAATGTGGCAGAAGCTCACATTCAAGTCAATGATAATTGACAAATGCAAACTAAGCTACAGACCACAGTGTTCATTTAATCAACCGGTCGCGTCGAAGTAGAAATATGGGACACACGATTACGGGCGGACAATCAATTATAGGCTCAATTTACTTTTCTAGTTACATGCCTTGTAGACATCACATATTTTGAAAACGCATATGCTGCCGCAGATAAAAAAGGAAATCGAAATTATTATAGGGATTAAAATGATCCAATATATCGATATGGATTAAAATGATCCGGCTCGTTCATCCTTTTCAGTACCAACCTCCGGCCATTTGAAATGGAAAAAATGAGGCTCATCGTACGGGCGAAAATCGTCAATCCTCCAAATGGAATCACAAAACGATTTGGACGTGAATCATTTTTTTTTTATTAATAACTACATTTTCGCTTAAAATAACTTCGGCCGGAAACACCAGATCTACTGGATGTTGTCCAACGGCGACTAAAATTTATTTTTGTTCTAGGAGTATGTGGACACTGTTGCGAAAATCGGAACGTAGTCGCCATAATCGATGGTGAAACTCTGACCACTAAACGCATCACATCGATTTTATTTTATAGGCGTAATATGTTGACCGTGACATGGGTCAACGTTAACAGTTATTAATTTGTAAAATAGACGAAATAGTATACGTTAAAAATCGTATACGTGTATAACGTATGGCACGAAATAATTTTACGACCCGTAATAACATATGGCAACGGATGCAAAAAAGAGACAACTGGTGGGCCATACATATGAACCCACCACTTGAATTCAAATTTCCCGCTTGCGCTTGCCTTTTTAGATCTTTTAATCCTGGCCGCAGATCTGGGAGCGAAGCGAAGCCCTGTAGCTAACAATACGGCACCAAATGCGGAAGGGAGCACAAATCAGGGGACGACACGTGGCGCGGGGGGGAGCAGCCCAGTAATATTATGGGAACGCCCCAGGGATCGTATATAACTCACTCCTTCACTCTCTTCTACCTGTAAAGTTTTTAGAGAGTGACTTACGTCATTGAGAGTGAGTTATGGCCTTAATACGACGTCGTTTTAGATTAATTATTCTCCCAACTCTATGCACTTAACCTTTATATATCGGTATGAATTATACATTCCGCATTCATAAACGAATTCTGTGTTTGACAATTCAGAGAGGCCGCTGCCCTAACAACATTTTGTTAGAGGAGATCAACCACGCCGGATTGACAGATGAGCTCCATGAGAATGAAGATGGTAAATTATAGACTGACATAATAGACGCGACATCGAACTTATCGGTATCCAATATATCAATAACCAATCCAAAGATAGGCGATGCAATATGGCAGAAGCTCACATTCAAGTCAATGATAATTGACAAATGCAAACTAAGCTACAGACGACAGTGTCCAGTTAATTCAACCGGTCGGTCGAAGTAGATATACGGGACACACGATTACGAGCAGACGATCAATTACAGGCTCGATTTATTTTTCCAGTTACATGCCCAGTAGACATCACATATTTTGGAAACGCATATGCTACCGCAGATAAAAAAGGAAATGGAAATTATTATAAGGATTAAAAGCATCCAATATATCGATATGGAATGAAATGATCCGACTCGTTCATCCTTTTCAGTACCAACCTCCGGCAAATCGAAATGGAAAAAATGAGGCTCATCGTACGGGCGAAAATCGTCAATCCTCCAAATGGAATCACAAAACGATATGGACGTGAATCATTTTTTTTTGTAATAACTACATTTTCACTTAAAATAACTTCGGCCGGAAACACCAAATCTACTGGATGTTGTCCAACGGCGACTAAAATTTAATTTTGTTCTAGGAGTATATAGACGCCCTTGTGAAAATCGGAACGTAGTCGTCATAATCGATGGTGAAACTCCGACCATTAAATGCATCAC
This sequence comes from Camellia sinensis, assembly GCF_004153795.1. Classification (NCBI taxonomy): domain Eukaryota; kingdom Viridiplantae; phylum Streptophyta; class Magnoliopsida; order Ericales; family Theaceae; genus Camellia; species Camellia sinensis. The sequence continues at coordinate 652,629 of NW_021026956.1, read as the reverse complement.
ATCGATTTTATTTTATAGGCGTAATATGTTGACCGTGACAGGGGCCAAGGTTAACAGTGATTAATTTGTAAAATAGACGAAATAGTATAAGTTAAAAACCGTATATGTGTATAACGTATGGCACGAAATAATTTTACGACCCATAATAACATATGGCAACAGATGCAAAAATGAGACAACTGGTGGGCCATACATATGAACCCACCACTTGAATTCAAATTTCCCGCTTGCGCTTGCCATTTTAGATCTTTTAATCCTTGCGGCAGATCTGGGAGCAAAGCGGAGCCCTGTAGCCAACAACACAGCACCATATGCGGAAGATAACACCAATCAGGGGACGACACGTGGCGCGGGGGGAGCGTCCCAATAATATTATAGGGACACTATCGGGATCGTATATAATTCACTCTCTCACACTTTTCTGCTAGTAAAGTTTTTAGAGAGTGACTTGCGTCATCCGAGAGAGTGAGTGACATCATTGAGAGTGAGTTATGGCCTCAATGCGACGTCGTTTTAGATTAATTATTCTCCCAAATCTATGCACTTAACCTTTATATATTGATATGAATTATACATTCCGCATTCATAAACGAATTGTGTGTTTGACAATTCAGAGAGCCCGCAGCGCTAATAACATTATGTCAGAGGAGATCAACCCCGCCGGATTGACAGATGAGCTCCTTGAGAATGAAGAAGGTGAATTGGAGACGCGACACAATAGACGCGACATCGAACTTACCGGTATCCAATATATCAATAGCCAATCCGAAGATAGGCGATGCAATGTGGCAAAAGCTCACATTCAAGTCAATGATAATTGAGAAATGCAAACTAAGCTACAGACCACAGTGTCCATTTAATTCAACCGGTCGCGTCGAAGTGGAAATACGGGACACACGATTACAGGCCGACGATCAATTACAGGCTCGATTTACTTTTCCAGTTACATGCCCAGTGGACATCACATATTTTGGAAACGCATATGCTGCCGCAGATAAAAAAGGAAATGGAAATTATTATAGGGATTAAAATGGTCCAATATATCGATATGGATTAAAATGATCGGGCTCTTTCATCCATTTCAGTACTAACCTCTGGCAAATCGAAATGGAAAAAATGAGGCTCATCGTACGGGCGAAAATTGTCAATCATCCAAATGGAATCATAGAACGATTTGGACGTGAATCGTTTTTTTTTTGTAATAACTACATTTTCGCTTAAAATAACTTCGGCCGGAAACAACAGATCTACTGGATGTTCTCCAACGGCGACTAAAATTTAATTTTGTTCTAGGAGTATATGGACGCCATTGCAAAAATCGGAACGTAGTCGCCATAATCGATGGTGAAACTCCGACTATTAAATGCATCACATAGATTTTATTTTATAGGCGTAATATGTTGACCGTGACATGGGTCAACGTTAACAGTTATTAATTTGTAAAATAGACGTAATAGTATCCGTTAAAAATCGTATACGTGTATAACGTATGGCACGAAATAATTTTACGACCCATAATAACATATGGCAACGGATGCACAAAGGAGACAACTGGTGGGCCATACATCTGAACCCACCACTTGAATTCAAATTTCCCGCTTGCGCTTGCCTTCTTAGATCTTTTAATCCTGGCCGCAGATCTGGGAGCAGAGCAGAGCCCTGTAGTCGACAACACGGCACCAAATGCGGAAAGGAGCAACAATCAGGGGACGACACGTGGCGTGGGCGGAGCGTCCTAGTAATATTATAAGGACGCTCCTGGGATCATATATAACTCACCCCCTCACTCTCTTCTACCAGTAAAGGTTTTAGAGAGTGACTTGCGTCATCTGAGAGAGTGAGTGACGTCATTGAGAGTGAGTTATGGCCTCAATGCGACATCGTTTTAGATTAATTATTCTCCCAACTCTATGCACTTAACCTTTATATATCGATATGAATTATACATTCCGCATTCATAAACGAATTGTGTGTTTGACAATTCAGAGAGCCCGCAGCGCTAACAACATTATGTCAGAGGAGATCAACCCCGCCGGATTGAGAGATGAGCTCCTTGAGAATGAAGAAGTTGAATTGGAAACCGACATAATAGACACGACATCGAACTTATCGGTATCCAATATATCAATAACCAATCCGAAGATAGGCGATGCAATGTGGCAGAAGCTCACATTCAAGTCAATGATAATTGAGAAATGCAAACTAAGCTACAGACCATAGTGTCCATTTAATTCAACCGGTTGCGTCGAAGTAGAAATACGGGACACACGATTGCGGGCGGATAATCAATTACAGGCTCGATTTACTTTTCCAGTTACATGCCCAGTAGACATCACATATTTTGGAAACCCATATGCTGCCGCAGATAAAAAAGGAAATGGACTTTTGTAGACACCCCATTTTTGACCGACCTTAAGACTCAGACGTCATCGTTTGAACACTCGGTGATCATCCATGTTTGTGTTCGTTTGGAGTTCCCGGA
>NW_021026956.1:619330-643606 GCF_004153795.1 Camellia sinensis | reverse complement strand
AGAATTAATTTTATCCAGACTGGGGTCGCATCTTACGATCCTAGCATCTATATTACGCCGTCCCACCTACCCAAGCCGGAGGTGCTCCTCCCCGATTGCACTGATTTCTTGTGCATGGTGGACATCTCCAAAACCCAACCAGAACCGATGGTGGTGACCGTCGAAGACAGGGCAGGGCAGATTTTGGGGGAGAATGAGATTGTTGAATCTGGGACTGGACAGAATTTTGTTGAGGGAGCCTATGATCCAAGCAAGTACATCCTATCAACGAGCTGAATTGGGCTAAGTGTAGAATTGCCAGAGACAGGAGAACTATGCATGATCCGGGGGGGTGGATCTGGGCTATGGGCAGATGAGCTGAAAGCCGTAGAGGAGGACTTTGCTGACTTGCAATTTCTCGAGGACCAGGAACTGGGGGATGCGTCGATTAACTGGTATGATTATGAGGGATCAGAGGAGGCCACGGGATGGCTCGAAGATCAACCGGATGCAGTGGGGGAAGCCCAACCAGAACAGAGCCCGGCAGGGGCGGAAATATCAGTTGTGGCCGGAACGGCCGAAAGTCAAGTTATACCGCCGGAGAGCGCCGGTGTTAAGAATTCCGCTCAAGACATGGGCATTGTAGATACAGGAATTGTTGAACAAACAGCTATACTGACGCAGTTGGAACAAGAAAAGTTTGAGGCTACTGAGAGAGCCAGGAAGGCGAAGGGCCCTGAGGAGACTGAAAGTGCCGAGTGCACGAAGACAAACAATGCTGCGAGCATATGGACAGAGAGCACTAAGAGTGCGAGAGGACCGGAGCCAGAGAGGTGTCTGTTGGCTGCCAGCGGAATGTGGTGGGAAGATGACGACTTGTGTCTTGCCCACACCGATGAAGACTGGGGAAATGGCCAGCCGGATGATACTTGGTACCTCGATGAGGTTGACCACATGACAAGAAGTGGGCGGTACTTCAAGCCCCCACACCTAGACCAACCCGAAACATCCGGGAAGGATAGAGAAGCGGAAAAACAGAAGGAGAAGCAGATTGAAGAGGAAGCTGTACTGAAACAGTTAAAAAAGATACAAGCAGACATCTCCATCTGGGGACTGCTAATGGCATCACGAGTGCACAGAGAAGCTGTCCTATCTGCTATGGACAAGTCCAAACTCTCCATAGACACCACGCCTGAACAGCTGGTTGGGCTGGTTTTTCCGGGAGGAGGTTCCCCGGCATTAACCTTTTCGGACAAGGAGCTACCGCCTGAGGGCACAAGTCATAACAAACCTCTCTATATTTCTGTGGAATGTAGAGATAAGTGGATACCGGTGGTACTTGTTGATACCGGGTCTGCGATTAATGTATGCCCAACCAGGACGACATATGCAATCGGGTTAAAACCCGCGGACTTCGTCCCAACTACCCAAGTGATCAGAGCATATTTCAGACACAGGATGAACGGTTCTTCGACGTTACTCACGATCGAAGTAATCGTCATTTCCGTCCAAACGTACAAGGGGCCAGCAACCATCAGAATGTGCTGGAATACATCTCCAAACACGGAGATTACACAGAATGGGGCGAATTCCGTCAGAGGGGCCGCTGCGCTAACCAGGACAATAAAGAAAATATATACCATGAGGCTCTTGCAGCCAGAAGCAAAGAAGAAGCTATGGCACTGGTAAGATTACGACAAAATTTCATATACTCCGCCATTCCCGTATGTTCATCAATTTACAAACACAGTGTGGATCGTTCCAACAGGCATACAGCAATGGGTTGCAGAAAATATAAGGGATAAAGCCCAAAGACCACATAGGCCCAAGAGCATTATAATTGAAGGCCCATCTAAAATTGGGAAAACATGTTGGGCCCTGTCTTTGGGGCCACATAATTATTATTCCAGCCACATCGATTTGAGGGACCACAATGACGACGCTTTTTACAACGTAATCGATGATGTGGCCCCACAATATTTAAAACATTGGCGGGAATTTATTGGAGCGCAACGAGAATTTTTTTCAAATTGTAAATATGCCTGCCCAAAGAAAATAAAAGGCGGGATACCAAGTATTATATTATGCAACCCCGGAGCCGATTCTAGTTACAAAGAATTTTTGGAAAAACATGAACACGCCGGGCTCCAAGTGTGGACGATCCGAAATGCAGAGTTCTATACACTTAGTCAGCCTCTCTTCGCCAGAACCGATCAAGAAGAGGCATCGCAATGAGAAGAAGAAGGCCCAATGCAGGAAGATATTCCATTTCCAATGCGGCTGTTCGATATTCCATACGAACGGATGTATCAAACCACATCCACTGGGAGAGAGAAGATGCTGTCAGGGGTCATCTACGACACTTTGAGGAACCCGATGTGGTTCAGAGCCGTAAACATGTCCATGCCGGGGAATCAAGAGGTATACAAGATATAATGCCTGTTCAACTACAACATCCGGAAAGCGCTGGGAGTCCAGACGTTCACTGTCACAATGTATACGTGACTGACATACAGCGGTCTCAGAAGCCTGGCAGAGACTGTATTTACCCAATTTATTGCACGCAAGATGACGAACAAATTATCCAACTTTGGAATTATAAGCCTTGTAAATTATTGTCTCGCATTGACCATTGTACTCGACGAGCTTTCATAATATGTAAAAGATTGATGGTGGGAAAATATTTATGTACATTTTCATGATTAGTTAATAATAAATGTTGAGATACATTTAATTAATGTGATTATTGGTTTGGATCAACAATAAATTATCTACATTGGCCCAATTACACTGCTGCAAATTAAGAGGCCCAGAGGCCCATATAACGTGACAAGGCCCATAACATCTCCAATGATTTTCATAGGCCCATTATACATAGGCCCATCAACACTATGAAAGAAGTGGACACTAGTTCGAGGAGGCCAAGTAGTCCACTATAATCCACAACAGGACAGAACTACAACAAATTTGAAAAAATTATTTTATTAAGGAATAGTAACAATTATACAATTATGATAATTAGGAATTTGTGTCACTATTCCTAAGTCCACAGCCGGATTTTGATGTATCTTGTTTATCAAACTGAACACTCACAGATGTGTCTGCACATCGTTTCATTGTCTCCATGGACGGAGACGTCGCTTGAGTCTCTAACGCGGAACAAGCTTCCAGACCGGCGAATAAAGCATCTGCTTGCCGCTGTAAGTCGTTGATGAGCCGAAGTGTAAAGAAGAAGCACGGGCTCAAATAAATTCCGGCCAGTGTTTCAAAAATTGTGGGGCCACATCATCGATTACATTATAAAAAACGTCGTCATTATGGTCCCGCAAATTAATGTGACCGGAATAATAATTATGTGGCCCTAGAGATCGGGCCCAACATGTTTTCCCAATCCTAGATGGGCCTTCAATTATAATGCTCTTGGGCTAGTGTGGTCTTTGGGCTTCATCTCGGATATTTTCTGCAACCCATTGTTGTATACATGTTGGAACGATCCATATTGTCTCTGTAAAACGATGAACGTACGGCAATGGGGGTTTAAACGATATTCTGTCATAATTAGATGACAATTTGTTGTAATTTAGCCAATAACATTTTGGATTGCTATTTCTTACCATTGCCAATGCTTCGTCCTTGCTGCCGGCAGCAAGTGTATCGTAATATATATTTTCTTTGTTGTTCTGGTTAGCGCAGCGGCCCCTCTCACGAAATTCACCCCATTCCGTGTAGTTCCCATATTTGGAGATGTATTCCAACCCAGCTTGATGGTTGTTGGCCCCTTGTATATTTGGATGGAAATGGCGATTAGTGCGATCGTGAGTAACGTCGAAGAACCGTTCATCTTGTGTCTGAAAACGGTATGGAAATTGGACAAGAGCATGGAGATGTGGTTCACCGTCCTCGTGTAATTCATGTGCAACCCTCACATAATTTGGTGGCCTATTAGTGAACAACTCTCTAATTTTCTCTAACAATCTCTCTTTAGGTACAGAACATCTGGGATATGTGAGGAAGATGTTCTTGTTTTGAACTCTAAAACGACGTCGCATTGAGGCCATAACTCACTCTCAATGACGTCACTAACTCTCTCGGATGATGCAAGTCACTCTCTAAAAACTTTACTGGTATAAGAGAGTGAGGGAGTGAGTTATATATGATCCCAGGAGCGTCCCTATAATATTACTGGGACGCCCCCCCCCCCCCGCGCCACGTGTCGTCCCATGATTGGTGCTCCCTTCCGCATTTGGTGTCGTGTTGTCGGCTACAGGGCTCCACTCCGCTCCCAGATCTGCGGCCAGGATTAAAAGATCTAAAAAGGCAAGCGCAGGCGGGAAACTATTTAATCCAAAATAATTGGGAATTTTGAATTATTTTGCAATGGATCTCGGAGATCTGGGTCAATTTAGGCGGTTGATTTTAAAATACGAGCTGGATCTTTTGTTGTTGCATTGGTCTTTATTTGTCGTCGGCGAAGATAATGCCGAAAATTTAATCCGGCTCATCAACGCCTTACAGCGGCAAGAAGATGCTCTATTTGCCGGTCTAAAAGCGGTTTCCGAATTAGAAACCCAGGCGATGGCTCCATCCATGCAGACAATGGAGCGATGTGCAAACACACATCCTACAACTAATATCTGTTCCATAACTGTGAATGAAATTGATGTGTCAAAATCCGACTGTGGACTTAGGAATAGTGACACAAATTCCTAATTATCATAATTATATAATTGTTACTATTCCTCAATAAAATAATTTGTTCAAATTTGTTATAACTCTGTCCTGTTGTGTATTATATTGGAATACTGGGTTGCCCCGAATATGATCCATTCTAGTGTCCATTTCTTTCATAGTTTTGATGGGCCTATATCTAAAGGGCCTATGAAAAAGCATTGGCTAACTGTGGGCCTTGTTACGTTAAATGGGCCTCTTCATTTGGGAGACTGTAATTGGGCCTCTTTATTTAGCAGACTGTATTTGGGCCCATTTATATTATTGTTGATGATCCAAAACAATAATCATATTAATTAAATATAGCTTAACATTTTATTATTTATTTGTGAAAATGTACATAAATATTTTCCCACCGCCAATCTTTTACATAATATGAAAGCTCGTCGAGTACAATGGTAAGTGCGAGACAATAATTAACTGTACTAATAATCCCAAAGCTGGATAATTTGTTCGTCATTCTGCGTGCAATAAGCTGGGTAAATACAGTCTCCATCAGGCTTCTGAGACCATTGGATGTCAGCCATGTATACATTGTTGCCGTGAACGTCCGGACTCGCCGGAGGTTGTAGTTGAACAGGCATTCTATCTTGTAGTCCCCGTGATTCCCAGGTCGGGACATGTCTACCGCTTTGAACCACATCGGGTTCTTCAAAGTGTCGTAAAAGACCCCTAATAGCATCTTCTCTCTCCAGTGGATGTGGTTCGACACATCCGTTCGTGTGGAATATCGAACATCTGCATTGGAAGTGGAATATCTTCCTGCGTTGGGCCTTCTTCCTCTTATTGCGATGCCTCTTCTTGATTGGCTCTGGCGAAGAGGGGCTGATCAATTGTGCAGAACTCTGCATTTCGAAAGCTTATTCGATATTGGGACCATAATGATGACGTTTTTTATAATGTAATCGATGAGTAACGTCGAAGAACCGTTCATCCTGTGTCTGAAAACGGTATGAAAATTGGACAAGAGCATGGAGATGTGATTCACCGTCCTCATGTAATTCATGTGCAACCCTCACATAATTTGGTGGCCTGTTAGTGAACAACTCTCTAATTTTCTCTAACAATCTCTCTTTAGGTACATAACATCTGGGATATGTGAGGAAGATGTTCTTGTTTTGAACTCTAAAACGACGTCGCATTGAGGCCATAACTCACTCTCAATGACGTCACTAACTCTCTCGGATGATGCAAGTCACTCTCTAAAAACTTTATTGGTATAAGAGAGTGAGGGAGTGAGTTATATATGATCCCAGGAGCGTCCATATAATATTACTGGGACACTCCCCCCCCCAGCGCCACGTGTCGTCCCCTGATTGGTGCTCCCTTCCGCATTTGGTGCCGTGTTGTCGGCTACAAGGCTCCGCTCCGCTCCCAGATCTACGGCCAGGATTAAAAAATCTAAAAAGGCAAGCGCAAGCGGGAAACTATTTAATCCAAAATAATTGGGGATTTTGAATTATTTTGCATTGGATCTCGGAGATCTAGGTTAATTTAGGCGGTTGATTTTAAAATACGAGCCGGATCTTTTGTTGTTGTACTGGTCCTTACTTGTTGTCGGCGAAGATAATGCCGAAAATTTAATCCGACTCATCAATGCCTTACAGCGGCAAGAAGATGCCCTATTCGCCGGTCTGAAAGCGGTTTCCGAATTAGAAACCCAGGCAATGGCTCCATCCATGCAAACAATGGAGCGATGTGCAATTATGGTCCCGCAAATCGATGTGACCGGAATAATAATTATGTGGCCTCAAAGACCGGGCCCAACATGTTTTCCCAATCCTAGATGGACCTTTAATTATAATGCTCTTGGGCCAGTGTGGTCTTTGGGCTTCATCTCGGATATTTTCTGCAACCCAATGCTGTATACATGTTGGAAGGATTCATACTGTCTCTATAAAACGATGAACGTACGGCAATGGGGGTTTAAACGATATTCTGTCGTAAGTAGATGACAACTTGTCGTAATTTAGCCAATAACATTTTGGATCGCCATTTCTTACCATTGCCAATGCTTCGTCCTTGTTTTCGGCAGCAAGTGCGTCGCGATATATATTTTCTTTGTTGTTCTGGTTAGCTCAGCGGCCCCTCTCACGGAATTCACCCCATTCCGTGTAGTCCCCATATTTGAAGATTTATTCCAACCCAGCCTGATGGTTGTTGGCCCCTTGTATATTTGAATGGAAATGGCGATTAGTGCGATCGTGAGTAACGTCGAAGAACCGTTCATTTTGTGTCTGAAAACGGTATGGAAATTGGACAAGAGCATGGAGATGTGGTTCACCGTCCTCGTGTAATTTATGTGCAACCCTCACATAATTTGGTGGCCTGTTAGTGAACAACTCTCTAATTTTCTCTAACAATCTCTCTTTAGGTACAGAACATCTGGGATATGTGAGGAAGATGTTCTTGTTTTGAACTCTAAAACGATGTCGCATTGAGGCCATAACTCACTCTCAATGACGTCACTAACTCTCTCGGATGACGCAAGTCACTCTCTAAAAACTTCACTGGTATAAGAGAGTGAGGGAGTGAGTTATATATGATTCCAGGAGCGTCCCTATAATATTACTAGGACGCTCCCCCCCGTGCTACGTGTCGTCCCATGATTAGTGCTCCCTTCCGCATTTGGTGCCGTGTTATCGGGGTGGTTTGGGGTGATCTAAATAAAGTGTACTTTTTGACTTTTTATTAAATATGGGTTGAGTATAGGTTGGATTTGAAGTGATATATTAGAGAAGTGATGTGACTTAAATAAGATGATGTGACTTAAATAAGATAGTAACTTTTTGACTTTTTTAGATCATGCCAAACAAGGTTTAAAAAGTAACACTCCAATGTAACACTAAAAGAAAAAATTCTTAGTGTACTTTTTCCAAATGTAACACTCCAATGTAATACTCAAAAAAATTTCTTTAGTGAATTTTTTTTCAAACATAACACTCCAATGTAACAAAAAAATATATATATATATATTTTTTCTCAAACTTAACACTCCAATCAATATAATCACAAATATAACTCTCTAATGTAACATACTTCAATGTGACACATAGAAATACTAAAAAGCTCATTGGTGTATTTTTTTCAAACGTAACACTCTCAATTTGAAATTATACATTTATTCTTATCTTACTAAGGAATTTTTTGTATTCCTTGTGAAATGGTTTGAAGAATCCAATATTATTTTGGAATGGTTTGAAGAATCCAACATTTTTTTTTTTTGTGTATGTTATATTTGAGTGTTACACTGAGACATTTTTTTAGTGTTAAATTTGACAATTATACACTAAGAAGTTTTTTTGTGTGTTACATTAGAGTGTTACATTAAGGAGTTTTTTAAAGTGTTATATTTAAGAAAAATACACTAAGAAGTTTTTTAGAATGTTATATTAGAGTGCTATGTTTGAGAAAAGTATAGTGAGGATTTTTTTTTGGAGTGTTACGTTTGATTGTTATATTGGAGTGTTACAGTTTAAAATCATACATTTATCCAAAACTTACTAAGGAGTTTTTATATTCCTTTTGAAATATTTGAATAATCCCACATCCTTTTGAAATGTGTGAAGAATCTCATACTTCAAGTCATTTTTATACTCATTTTGAAATGTTTTCCAAATAAAAAAGATTATCATATAATAATTCATCCGAAATTTGATTCCTATATATTGTGTACCTTACATTTCTAGCACAAAAAAAGAAAAGAAAAGGGAAACATAATAGAAATAATAGTATAACCGTAAATTTAATTTTCAAATAATATATTAAATTTACTTTTTCAAAATTAATAGGACTAATTGGTCTATAAAAAAATACTTGGAACTAAATGGATCAACATCTCTTAAGATGGGATTTATATGTAAATTTTCCATTATTATCATAATTGTTTCATAGTATATTTTTGGGTTCATTATATTTTTCACCCCTGTACTTTAACTCAACATTAGTCTCTTTAGTTTCAATTTGAATAATTTGGTCCCTATATTTTAACTTTAGTTTTAATTTAGTCATTTCGTTTAAATTTTTGTTAATTTTGTCTATGTATACACTTTAAAAAATTGGCAAATATCTTAAAATTGTTAATTTTAACTTCAATTTAGGCAGAATGACCGAATTGAAACCTTAGAAAATTGACAAGTGTCCCAAAGTTGTTAATTTTAATGTTCAATTTAGACAGAATGACCAAATTGAAATTAGACTTAAAATGTAGGAATCAGACATGTTCAAATTAAAATTATAGAGATTAGAGTAAAATTTTTAAAACAAATTATATGATGAAAAGTGTAATAAACTTTATATTTTTTTAAAGTCATGCTTGTCAATCATTGGTTTAATAATAAATATAATTATAATTATTAAATCAACCATATTTTTTTCATGGAACATTACACACCTAACCCTAAAAGAAGAACAAACTAAATATAAAAGAGTAGTATATTCAGACTCAAAAATTAAATTTACTTTTCAAATTTAATGATATGACAGTCTATTTAAAAGTTTATCTCAATTATTTTTATCATATTTTCTCTAATTATTAACAAATTATATTTTTTACACATTATTAAATCTAAAAATTGAATTTAGAAAATAAATTTATATATCAGTTAAAAAAGTAGATCATGTAATAAGCCCGATTTGGCTAACAAGAGGGACCCAACCCACTATTTGTGTTAGGCCTAGAAATAAAAACAGGATTTTTCTTCATTGTTTTTCTCAGGAAAAAAAAAAAATTATTATGCTCTAGAAATATATTTTCTAAGGATATTCTCAGATCAAAACAAAATCAAAGTTAATTTGTCCTTCGATTCCAAGAATTCAAAGTAACAAGGAAACACATTAATCTTGCTGATACAATCTAGTGCATTTAAATTCAATTTGTTTTTAGAGAATATGAAAAACATGTATATTAAAAATAATAACATACAAAAAAAAGATTTCAAAGAGCCATACAAATTATACAATAAAAATAATAATAATAAATCTGTCAAGAAAATCAATTACGATCAAACAAAAAATCACTTATTCTACTTATTAAAAGCCCTAGTGAGATTCACAGTAGCTATGAAATGCTGCTGTCTCCTTCACCCCATCAACTACATGAAACAAAGATAAATTCATTTTCATTATTAATACATTCACCAAGAACACCTGTTTCTCATTAAATTCAACACTTATTTAGTGATATGACAATTCTCAAGGCTTGAATTAGAAAGGCCAATGTGCTTTTATTTTATTTTTTGGAATGCTCATCCCACAAATTTGCTTTTAAAAGAACAGATCATAAATTAATCTTAACTATAGTTTGAGAAGAGTTAATTTAGTTTGACTTTTTAACTAATTGAGCTTGACTAAATTAGGTTCGTTTAGGAAAAAAATTTAACTTTTTTTTTTAGTTTAGATGTGATAATTACGAAAAAAAAAATAAAATAATTATAATTTAAATATAATATTTTATGTCATTAATTAAATTAATTTATTTTATCTTTTTACACTTATTTAATCATTTTAATTCTCGCCAAACGAGACATTAGATACAACCATAAACCTAGAAATCTTGAGTTCAATCACCATTAGTGAACACTTGTACATGTGACTTGTCAGTAGTTGAAGATACCTTGCAAGCTTAGTGTGTGAGTGATTTTCTGACCACACTGCCAACTCAGTATTCAGCTGGAAAACACTGGCAGAATAGGATTAGCCTGGACGACCTGCAACAGAAAGAAGAGATTCTGGCGGTGGTTCGTCCACATGGGGACACTCCGATGATTAAGTCAGTAATCAAATTTCTCTCAAAGATAATTAATAGAACTTAACTTACTGTTCTGAATATAAATTGCGTATCTTAGACCCATGAGGGTGCCTCTCTTTTATAGTTAACTCAATCCTAGTCCCAATAGAAGTTTAGCTTCAATGGATTCCTTGCCCCGTGCCTATCTTGGACTCCTTAGTAGATAAAGATAAACTCCTTAAAAGTTTTATCCTTATCCACGCTGAAGTCCTTCCTCATTCTAGGACTCTTGCCCCCTATCCGCTTATCTCGGACTCCGATATCTTCGGAGATAACCTCGGCCTAGCCGAGATCATCTCGGCATTAAGTCCAGGACACGTGGCACCTCGGCTGACACGTCGGCGTCACCTTGACCACGTGTTGGTACTCAAAAAATATATCCCCACAACTGCTCCCCAGGTTCTATTACCTCGGTATCCTGAGGTAATGGAACCTATATCGTTCATGTCGGCTATATTGCCGAGGTTGTGTTACACCGACTTTTTACAACCAGGTCCTGTAGTCTGCCTCATCAAGGTTTCAGAGTTTTTAACAAAGATTGTCCAAGTTTCTCAGCCGAGATCATCTTCAAGGCCGAGGTACTGCTCTATAAAATCAAGAATTCCAAGAGCTTCCTTACGCGTTCGAGCTGTCACGCAAAATAGACCAACCGTTTCTGCCACGCGTTTGTCCCTCACTAGACCGTGTCTGAGACGCACTTGTAAGCCGTCTTGCGTCTGGGTGCGCCGTCCGACCAATGTGTTGTTCTAGGCTTATCAATTGCATTTTGCCGCCTCTTCGCGGTTTTGACAAAACTTGTTCCCTCTCTCTCTGTCTTTTCACTTTATCATCGTTTTTGTTCAAACTCTCTCTCTTTCTTTTACTTTTCAAATCCTCCATTGTTCCAAGCTCTCAAGCTCTGCTACCACCGTCGTTCACCTTCTCCGACGAGGCTCTTGCTAATCTTTTCTGTTGCTGCAATTCGTCTGACTTCGGCGAACTCAACTCCGGCTTCTTTTCTTTGGTGAGTTATTGTTTCTTCCCGATTTAACTTCTTGTTTTCAGTTTCTTGTTGCTTTTCAAGAAGTTTTTCTTCATTATTTGTTGCCATTGTTGTTTTGCTCAAGTATTCGATTTATGAATCACGTATCTGAGTGTGTCTATTTCTTGACTTTGCTTTTGCCCATGTCTTGAATACACACACTGTTCACAATTTCTTTCACTTTTACCACTGTTCTTGGCCTTGTACCCTTGCACACACTGTGCCACAGTGTTCTTGATAGTTCGTTACTGTTCTTGATTCTGAAACACGTTCTTGTCTCTGTTTATCATGTTTTTTTTCCAGATTCTTGCCTCCAGTCTTCGTTTCTATAGATCTAGGTTTGGGATTCGTTTGTAGAACCCACAAATTTTAGGAAAAACTGAAACGATTCCCACTGATTCTGTTAGGCTTTAGCCGAGGTCCCTTAAACCCTCCAAAACACTCCCTTCTGAAATCTGATTTCTCCAATTAAGCCGACATTATGGGTATGTGGAAGCATAGGTTAGACACCCCGACCAAACTAGAGTACTTTAGGTGAGAGTTCTCTATTCCTGCCGACGTCCATCTTAGGTTGGCAGGGCAGGAAGACTCTATTATGCCCGACATAAACCTTATGCCTTTCCCAGTAGTGGCTTTTGTCGAATGTGGGCTTAGGTTTCCACTAGATCCCTTTTTTTGAGAAGTCCTTCACTACTACAAATTGAACCCAATGCAACTCGCCATCAACTCTTACCAAGTTATCAATGGCATAATTGCCTTAGCCAAAAATGAAAATGCTAGGGTCACCCTTGCCGATATTCAGTATTGTTATACCATGTGTCGCCTGAAATTAGAAAAAGGCCATATCTACTACCTCAAGTCGAGGTCAACTGAGAACAAGCTTATTGCCGACCTCCCAGACTCAAACAAGGGTGCTGGAGACGATTACTTCATCGTCTCGGGCAACTGGGAGTGTCAGCCCGATGATGACCTCCACCTTTATCCCCTGAGTCGAACGGTTTTCGGGGAAGCAGATGGTAAGGGCCAAGTGTCATTTTTTCTTACTCTTTTTTCTAAAGTTCCCAATACTCTGATCTAATATCTGTGTTCTTCTTTTTTGCAGTTCTTCCACAGCCATCAAAGAGCTTCCGCAAGTCTTTCTTCCCCAGCAAGGACTTGATGAAGCTTTTGGACTTGCCAGTTCATAAGCGAAAAGCCCCACTACTACTCAACTTTATCCCAACCTACAAGTCGGTACTCCCCGACGTCCCGAAGAAGAAGAAAAACCAATCTCCCTCTTCTGCCATAACTCCTCCATCAGGCTCATCATCTCGGCTAGATCAAGGATCAACCTCAGATCCTGCAGAGCAACCGTCAACCTCGGCTCCATACCTGATCCCGCCATCTCAACGCCAACGCTGGCGACGAACTGTGTTTTCCCCCGAGATGGGTCGCCAAAAAGCAGTCGCCAAAGGCCTCCTGGCCAACATTCCATCCATCATAGACGCTCAATCAGTACCAACACAGCCCCCAAAGCCAAAACAAAAAAGGATAAATAAGGCTCAGCCAAAGGCAACGATGACTCAGATTGATACTGAGGACACCTTGCCAATTTCGAAATTGGCTTCAAGTGAGAAGACTACCTCTGTCCCCGAGAAGAGGCCTGCCGAGGCCGAACCATCCCAATCAGCTCGGTTAAAGAGGCCGAGATCCGAGTCTGCCACGACCTCGGGGCCAACGAAATCTGATGCCCCCTGGGCTCCACTAATTACTTTGGAGGACAGGCCAGTCAAAGTGAATGATAATGGTGATGACATTAATGTCGGCGTCGCTCTTAGTACCGCTCTACTTCTCCCTGGCGATCTTGATCGAAACGCCGATATGAGCGAGTATGAGAATTTTGCTCTGATGCTCCAGCGTTTTGTTCAAGTAAGTCTTCACACTTTGGTATCTTTTTTTTTTTCTTTTTTGTACTTAGAAAATTTTCTAATAACTTCTGCTCTATTCACTTTCAGGCCATCCAGCATGCTCATTCTTTCTCAATGCAAGCCTTTGAGAATCGGAAGGAACTGGCCGACAAGAAGAGGGAGGTCTCCAGTTTGCAAAAGACCAATAAAAGCCTACAATAAAAAATGAAGACTTTGGAAGACCAGGCCGAGGCTGCCATTAAAGCCAAAGATGATGCCGAGGAGAAGGCAGATTCTGCAGAGGCTATCAAGAAGGTTCTTGAGGCTCAAAAGAAAGAGGCCGAGGAAAAGATGGCCCAGGCCCAGAAAGAACTTCAAGATGCCCTGGCTACGAAAGACGCTGAGCTCAAGGCCGCCGACGAGAAGGGATACAATGAGGGGGTGACCGACATCACGGCGGATTACGAGAAACAAGTAAAGCAGGTATGCAACAAGGGTTTTACCCTTAGTTGGATGACTTTACTTAAAAAGCTTGAAATCCCTGATGACTCCCCCCTCAGGAACACCGACGTCCTTCCCTTGCCATTCCCTCCAACTCCAAGCCAATCCGACGACGACTCTGAGTCTGAGGCGGAAGCTTTGGTGAGGAGATCAAAAGAAGCTGCTGGGGCCAAGTCCCCTGCTCAAAATGAGCAAGTCCTAGACTTGACTCAAGATGAGGAGGGTGGGGAGGTTCCCAAGGATGCCACTCCTGAGAAGGCATCATCGGATGTGCCTCTCGCCGACAAGAGCCTCGATCAAACCCTTTAGGATATAGATGCCGAGCTCACGACTGAGAAGGTTGCCGAGATGTCCTCCCAGCAGTCTTCTGAACTTCAAATCCAACCGGCTACTGAAGATTCTTGATTTCCTTTTCTTTTCATTTTTCCTGTACTTTGTACTTTTTCTTTCTTTTGGAACAATGCGAGTATTTTCATGTGGCCGATGTGCCTTCTTTTGAATATAAATACAACTCTTTCCTTCCAATGCTTGTATGCTCCTATACTTGGAATATTTCTGCATATCTTTAATGTACACCTGAACTGTGTAATCTTCTCAGGGTGATATACCTCGGTTATACATACCAACAGTTTACATCGGCAAGCATATAAGTGCTCACTTTAATACGACCTTAGTGTTTACTTGTAAAATTTTTTTCACAAATTTCAATAAGTGTTCGACACGATCTCGGTTTAACTTTAACTTGTAAATTTTCTTAAATTTCAACAAATGTTAGACATAATCTTAGTTTACCTTCAACTGGTAAATTTTTC
This sequence comes from Camellia sinensis, assembly GCF_004153795.1. Classification (NCBI taxonomy): domain Eukaryota; kingdom Viridiplantae; phylum Streptophyta; class Magnoliopsida; order Ericales; family Theaceae; genus Camellia; species Camellia sinensis. The sequence goes on along the minus strand of NW_021026956.1, from coordinate 628,891 downwards.
ACAAAATTCAACAAGTGTTAAACATGATCTCGGCTAACTTCAACTTGTAAATTTTTCTCAAATTTCAACAAGTGTTAGACATAATCTTAGTTTAACTTCAACTTGTACAAATTTCAACAAATGTTAAACATAATCTTAGTTTAACTTCAACTTGTAAATTTTTCGCAAATTTCAACAAGTGTTAAACATGATCTCAGCTAACTTCAACTTGTAAATTTTTCTCAAATTTCAACAAGTGTTAGACACAATCTTAGTTTAACTTGAACTTGTAAATTTTTCACCAATTTCAACAAGTATTAAACATGATCTCGGCTAACTTTAACTTGTAAATTTTTCTCAAATTTCAACAAGTGTTAGACATAATCTTAGTTTAACTTCAACTTGTAAATTTTTTACAAATTTCAACAAGTGTTAAACATGATCTTGGCTAACTTCCACTTGTAAATTTTTCGTAAATTTCAATAAGTGTTAGACATAATCTTAGCTTGCATATTCAAATTATTTTCCAACTCTCTGCCCCCTAATGTGAACTAAAGTTGCACTTGGGTTCTCATTATGCGTGTATTCCAGAAACCTCGCCAAGTATCTTTATCAATCATAAGTGTAACAACCAAGCTAAAATTTTATTTATTACTTCGGCAAATAATAAAAAAACAAGAAAAATCTAATGATAGAAAAATTTTAGATTGCAAGTGTTCCAGGGCCTTGGTAACTCTTTGCCTTCGCTGTCTTCAATCCGATATGCCCCATTGCCCAATACCGAGATGATTATGTAGGGTCCCTCCCAATTTGGGCCCAGCTTGCCCTCTCGGGGATCCTTCTTGTTGCCGACGACCTTTCTTAAGACGAGGTCACCGACTTGAAACTCCCTTGGGTTGACTTTTTTATTATAGGCCCTGGCAAGCTGCTGCTAGTAAGCTGCCAGTTAGATTGCAGCTCTCTCCTTTTTTTTTCTTCTAGCAGATCCAGATCTCGGGCTAATAATATATCATTGGTCCCATTTTCAACTCCCTGAGTTCTGATCCCTGGGATGCCGACCTCTAGAGGAATGACTGCTTCTGTGCCATAGGCCATGGCAAATGGGGATTCCCCAGTTGATCTTCTCGACGTAGTCCGATATGCCTAGAGTACACTTGGCAGTTCATCCACCCACTTTCCCTTTGCTGCTTGCAGCCTTTTCTTTATCCCATCCAAGATAACTTTGTTGGATGCTTCTGCTTGTCCATTACTTTGGGGAAAGCTTGGGGTTGAAAAGTAATTCTTGATTTTGAATTTTGCACAGAAGCTTTGGATTAGCTTACTGTCAAACTGTGTTCCGTTGTCTGCAACTAGTGCTCTTGGGATCTCAAATCTGGTGATGATGTTCTTCCATATGAAGCTCTTCATATCCACGTCTCGAATCTTGGCAACGGGTTCAGTTTCTATCCACTTGGTGAAATAATCTGTTGCTACCAGCAGGTACTTCCTTTGCCCAGTTGCTTGGGGCAATTGCCCAACGAGATCCATGCCCCATTGGGCAAACGGCCAAGGACTGGATAATGGGTTCAGGTCTGCTGCTGGTTGGTGTATCAATGGTGCAAACCTTTGGCACTTTTCACACTTCTTGACATAGGCTTCTGCATCTTTCTTCATGTAAGGCCATCAATACCCTTGGGTGATGGCCTTATGAGCGAGTGATCTGCCCCCAGCGTGGCTTCCACATATTCCTTCATGTATTTCATATAAAAAATCTTCAATTTGTGAGGGATGTCCACACCTTAAAAGGGCTCCAGTGAAGGATCTTCTGTAGAGATGTCCCTCCGCTGTTAGACTGAATCTTGCCGACTTCAATATGATTTTGTGTGCTTCTTTGTGATCATCTGGCAGTTTTCCTTCTTTCAGGAATATTATTATTGTGTCCATCCAGTTTGGTCCCATGTCTATACATATTGCTTCACTCTCCGTGGTCAATGATTCGATGCTCGGGCCCGACAAGTAATCGACCATTATCGTCCTTGCCTTTCCAGGTTGTATTGCACTAGCCAGGTTGGCCAGGGCATCGGCATGACTGTTATCATCTCGGCTAACCTGCTGTAGTCGGAAATTCTGAAACAAGGCCACCAATCTGCCAACTTCCTTTGCGTATGCCGACATACGTTCATCTCGAGTTGCGAACTCGCCTGTTGTCTGGTTGACTATAAGCTGAGAGTCATAAAAAACTATCACCTCATCTGCTTCTACTGCCACTGCCAGCTTCAGTCCTGCAATCAATGCTTCATATTCTGCTTCATTGTTTGAGGCCTTGAACCCCAAACGAATGGATTGCTCTAGTATCTACCCATCTGGAGATACAAGTACTACTCCTATCCCCACTCTTTGTCGGTTTGAACTTCCATCAACAAACAGTCCAAAGGAGTCACCGATGAAAATGCTGTAGGGTCTTACTTTTTTTTTCTTCCCTTTGTTCTATTGCCCTCGGCTGGGCTCCTCTTTGCTCGCTTGGACACTGTTCATCACGGCTCAACGGAGCCCGATGTACAGTGGCTCTTGGAGTGAATTCGGCCACAAAGTCGGCCAGGACTTGGCCTTTGATTGCGGTTCTGGGTCTGTACTCTACGTCATACTGGCCCAAGGCCACAGCCTATCTGGCTATTCTTCTTGTCAAATCTCCCTGTTGCAACAGGGACTTCAAAGGGTGTTCAGTTAGTACCACAATTTTGTGCGCTTGAAAATAATGGTTCAGTTTCTTTAAAGCCATTACTAATGTCAGTGCCAACTTCTCTAGGGGTAAATACCCGGTTTCTGCATCGGCCAGGGTCTTACTTACATAGTAAACAGCCCTTTGCTCCCCTTTTTCTTCTCAGATTACCACCGCGCTTACCGCGTGTTCTGAAACTGCTAAGTATAAGAACAGCTCCTCTCCAAGTTCTGGATTTGAGAGAACTGGAGCTGTGGTCAAATACTTCTTTAAGTCGGCCAGGGCGACTTCACACTCCTCTATCCATAGGAAGTCTGTGGCCTTCTTCACTAAGTTGAAGAAGGGTTTGTATTTGTCAGAGCTCCTGCTTATGAACCTGTTCAGGGCTGCAGCCCTTCCAGTCAGCATCTGAACCTGTTTTGCCGATGTCAGGCTCTTCAACTCAAGGATGGCCTTAATCTGATCTGGGCTGGCCTCAATGCCTCTTCTGGTCACCAGGTATCCTAAGAACTTACCAGATCCAACTCCAAATGCACACTTCGATGCATTGAGTCAGAGCCGATATGTTTTAAGGACGTCCAAGACTGCTTTCAGGTCGGCTAGATGACCTTTAGGTTCCTTGGTCTTCACGATTATGTCGTTGATGTAAACTTCCACCGTTCGGCCAATCAAGTGTTTGAACATTTTGGTTACCAATATCTGGTAAGTTGCTCCTGCATTTTTCAACCCAAAAGGCATCACTCTGTAGCAATACAGCCCTTTTGGGGTGATGAACGCAGTCTTCTCCTTATCTGGGGGGTACATGGCTATCTGATGGTACCCCCTGTAGGCATCCAAGAAGCTCATCCCTCCATGCCCTGGAGTGGAGTCCACCAGTTGGTCTATTTTGGATAATGGAAAACTATCTTTGGGATAGGCCTTGTCCAGGCTGGTGAAGTCCACGCAGACTCTCCATTTACCATTCTTTTTCTTCACTACCACTGTATTCGATAGCCATGTCGGGTAATTTACCTGTCGAATGGCCCTGGCCTCCAGAAGTCTGTCTACTTCCTCTTCTACTGCTTCGACGTGCATCAACGTCGGTTTTCTTGCTCATTGGATTACAGGTTTGGCCGACCTATCAACGTTCAGTTTATGGCAAGTGACCTTGGGGTCAGTGTCAGGCATTTCGTAAGGCGTCCAAGCAAACACCTCAATATTCGCTCTCAAGAAAGTTTCCAACTCTTTTTCCTCTTTTTCGGCTAAGCCCGAGCTGAGAAGAAAAAAGTGTTCTTCATCCCCCTCTTGGACGTGGATTTTCTTCAGTGCTTCTTCACTCTTCTCGGCTGGCTCCTTGCCCACATCCTCTAGGACTTCCACATCCTCGTCTTCGATCTCTGCATTCTCTAGTTCTTGTATGCTATAGGTGGATTTCATTGCTGCCATGGAGCAATTCTTTGCTTGCAGTTGATCTCCTCTCACTTCCTCTATCCCATGCGCAGTTGGGAACCGCAATAGTTGATGCAATGTTGAGGGAACAGCCCTCATTGCATGCAACCATGGCCTTCCCAAGACAATATTGTAAGGGGAGGGTGTGTCGATTATGGTGAACTCTGTCTTTATCTTCTTCGTGCCAGCCTGCACATCTAAGCTTACTGTTCCTAGTGGCCACGTCGGCGTTCCATTGAACCCGACCATTGGGCCATTAGATTGTTCCATATCGTCTGGGTGAAGGCCAAGCTCCTTGTAACATCTGACATACATGATGTCACAAGAGCTGCCTTGGTCAATGAGGATGCACTTCACTTGGCACTCCCCAACCTGAAGGGATACTACCAAGGCATCGTTGTGCAGATGTTGGACCATCTCCAGGTCGGCTTCAGTAAAGGACACTACTGGTCCCTGGTACTCCTTGGCCCGAGGTCTTTTCTCCTTTACTTGGTACACATGCTGCAAGTGCCTCACCTTCTGGGTCTCCCCTCGCATTTCGTTTTCGTTGACCTTCGAGTGAATTACATTAATTACCCGAGGTCTGCCTGCATGCGGCTGCTGTGCTGGGGGAGGTAGAGCTGCCGGTGCCTGAGGCAGTCTTGCCTGCTCTTCCCTTGTCCTAGCCTCATCTACAAGGTCCCTCAAATGGCCTTGCCTTACCAGGTCTTCCAGGTGCGCCTTCAAGGCTCTACAACCCTGGGTCATATGCCCATCTTCGTTATGGTAAGCACAATGCTTACCAAGGCTTCGTCCCATAAACTCTCCTGGTACCCTTGCTGGTGTTCTGAAATAGGGTTGGGCTTGGATTTTATCCAGGACTTTGTGAATTGGGATTCAGAACACAGTCGTGACTGCCTATGCGGTTCTCAGTCTTTGTGAATTGGGATTCAGAACACAGTCGTGACTGCCTGTGCGGTTCTCAGTCCTATCTCTTGTTTGTTGGGTCCGTTGTTACCTCGGCCTTGCTTCGGTGAGCCGTTTGCTTTCTCCTGCTTTGTCGCCTTTATCCCTAGCATGTCTTCCTCGGCTCTGGCGTATTTCTCAATTTTGGCCATGAGCTCCTCCATACTTTTTGGCAATGTCTTTGCCAATGACTTTCATAGTGCGCGATCATCTTTCAAGCCATTCTTGAAGGACATAACCGTCACCTCTTGGTTGCATTCGGGTATTCAGTTAAACACATCATAATACCTTTTTGCGTAGGCCCTAAGGCCTTCATCCTCATTGATTCTTAGGGCCATTAGGGCGTCCACCCTTAATAGTTGTAGTTTGTTTGTCACGAACCTGGCCATGAACATCTCGGCCAGGCCCTCCCAGGTCTTCACACTTTCCTTCGGCAATTTGTGAAACCAGTCCGATGCAATCTCCCCGAAGGATGAGGGGAACACCTTGCAGAGCAACGGCTCGTTCCCAGTGTACAGTGCCATCGAGTTCAGGTATAATCCGACGTGAAAGTTGGGGTCCGACTTACCATCGTATATCTGGAACCTCGGCATACTGAATCTTTTTGGGGCCTCAACTTTATCTAACTCTACAGAGAATGGTGTTCTCAGTTTAACTGTCGAAGTTACCTCGGCATGCTCTTGCTTCCTCTTGAGGTAATCTTTCAAGTCCTCTTTGGTTCGCCTAGGAGCTCAGCTATCTCCTGATTTCACTCTTTTAGGTGCACTACTTTCAGCTTCGTTGTGAGCCCTTTTTGACCTCTCTCCATTGGTCGCATTGAAGCACAACTCCTGCCTTTGAACATGCCGATGTTCTCTAGGGTCTGCCACCTTGGTGTGGTGTGTCTTTCGAGATTCTTCCCTTCTTGGCTCTCCTCGTCCGACCTCTCTTGAAGGCCGGTGAGAGTATCTTTCACTTCTGGCATGCTGGGGGGCTACAGGGATTGTCTTCTGCCCTCTCTTCTGGGGATTGGCCGCTGGAATCGGCGTGTCCTGTAGTGGGAACAGTGGCTGCATGATGTTATTTTGCATCATGAAATTGATGACCGATTGCAGGTCTGCCAATTTGTTTGCTATGGTCTTCACTTTCTCGTCCCTCCGCAAGCATCTTTCTTTCCATACTTGGAGGTCATCCTCGTTATAGTAACCGTTTTGGTCCGTTTTCTTTGGCACGTTGCCCTTCTGGCCAACGTCCTTTCCTCCGTGATTCTGGTCTGCAATGCAGTTGTCCTCTTCAACATCAAGGTCTACAGGTCTCCCACTCCCAGTAGGAGTGTTATCCCCAATCTTCTCTTTCTGTCCGTTGTTGGCCATCTATTCTTCTTTGTTCCCACAGACGGCGCCAAATTGTGTGAGTGATTTTCTGACCACATTGCCAACTCAGTATTCAGCTGGAGAACATTGGCAGAATAGGATTATCCTGAACAACCTACAACAGAAGGAAGAGATTCCGACGGTGGTTCGTCCACCTGGGGACACTCCGATGATTAAGTCAGCAATCAAATATCTCTCAAAGATAATCAATAGAACTTAACTCACTGTTCTGAATATAAATTGTGTACCTTAGACCCATGGGGGTGCCCCTCTTTTATAGTTAGCTCAATCCTAGTCCTAATAGAAGCCTATCTTTAATGAACTCCTTGCCTCGTGCCTATTTTGGACTCCTTAGTAGATAAAGATAAACTCCCTAAAAGCTTTATCCTTATCTAGGCTGAAGTCCTTCCTCATTCTAGGACTCTTGCCCCATATCTACTTACCCCAGACTCCGATATCTTCGGAGATAACCTCAGCCTAGCCGAGATCACCTTGGCGTTAAGTCCAGGACACGTGGCACCTCAGCTGACATGTCGGCGCCACCTTGACCACGTGTTGGTACTTAAAAAATATATCCTCACACTTAGTGTTTTCAAAATTATCATAGCTTCAAACAAAATTTAAAAAAAAAAATGATCGTAGCTTGGATTATAATTTACATTTACCTAAGGCTGAGTATCACAAGTAGTTTTCTTAACCGGTAGCTTCTACGGTGTGCACTATTAAAATGGAATATAACTATAACAATCTATAACGATCATCCCAATTTATTATAAATTTCGCATCAAAATGATTTATAACATTCCTCATCACAAATAGTTTATAACATATGATTCATAACATAGAAAATGACTGGTGAAAAAGGGTTAGTTAAACTAGTAATATGCTTGGCATCTATATACAAAATTCAAACCAAACCAAATCAAACCACGTTTTACCTTTTATCAAATGAGATCAAATGTATGAATCATTTTTCTCAATTCAACTATATCAAAAGCCATTTGATTAATCAAATTAAGGAAATTCATATCTTTATTTAGTACACTACCCTACGTCAATTTAGATCTGCTCATTTTCCTAACGCTTCACTCTATCGCATCTGTGTACTACTACCACTACAGGAATTCGTACTTTTGCCGACTAAAAATTTAGTTAGCAATAGTCCATTTTTAGTCGGCAATAATTATCCGCAACTAATTTTTTTGGTCACCAATTGAGGGTCACAAAAAGTAATTAGCGACTAAAAAGTTTTTTAGTCGGGAAAAAGTTTTATTTGCCGACTAAATTTTTGGTTGCTAAATATATAATTGTTGCGACTAATCAATTAGCAGCTAAAATACTTTAGTCGCGAAAAGTCTTATTTTCTCGACCAAACATGTTAGTCGCCAATTATCACATTCCACGACTAAACATGTTAGTCGCCAATTGTCGTATTCAACGACCAAAAAGTTTGGTCGGCAATATTTAAACATTCAACAACCAAAAATTTTTGTCAGCAATTGTCAGATTCCACGACCAAACATGTTAGTCACGAAAAAGAATGCTTGCGCAAATAAAACTTTAGTCGGCAATTGACCTATTAGCGACAAAATCCTTTGGTTGCCAAAATTAATGATTTTAATGACTAAATATTTAGTCGCCAAAGGTACCCTCTCGCCTACCTTATTTAGTTAGAAAAAGTATTACTTATCTTTCCCGACTAATCAATTGGTTTCCAAAACAAGAAAAACAAAATAAAAATTTAGTCGCCAACATTCAACAAAATAAACCCGTAATTCATAATAATTCGTCCAATCCATTCAATATAATATGTAATTTGCAAGCATCATTGAAATCAACTGAATCATGAAGATTCGACAAAATATGTAACTCATCCAATCCTGAACCTATTTAATGAAAATCAACAACTATTATAAGTTTTCATCCATAAGTAATTTCGAACTACATATTCCTCCAATTAAAAATCTACTAGTAATCTATATAATCATCCAAGTCACATCCATCTACCATAACAATTTAAAACATAACAAGTACTTGTTATTATATTTTAAATTTTTTATCTATGTGAATCTATCAAAAAATATAACTAGTAGTCTTTCCAAATATTTTTCATACACATCCATCCAAAAATATAACTACTAGTCTATCCAAAAATATAACTACTAGTCTACCCAAATCTTTTCCATACACATGTATCCAAAAATATATAATCCTTCCAAAAATGCTTATAGTGCCTATTAGTCCTGTACAATTTAGCTTCATACACGAGAACATCCATCTGTACCAAAGAAATTGAGAAATAATGTTAGGTAATTTTTTTATGAAAATATATGCACATCACTTTATTGTAAAATTGGACAAAAAATGAAAAATGTACATGGAAAGTAAAGGAAGCATGAACAAATTAAATGACTATCAATACCATTTTGTAAATAAAACAACAACATTCATATGTACATATCAATTCTAACTATTGTTCCACAATTTGCCAATATTGACTTGTGCTTCAACAATGGAAACTACGTTAAAATAGTCTTTCTAAATCTAAATTCAAAATGCTTTGGCTGAACTTTTACTTGGAGGAGGGTACGGGTGAGAGGGGAGTGGAAGATACGAGGTTGAGATTATCACATTTTTTAGTCTAAATTTGTAACCGTGCGTCCTATAGACGCGCCCCTTGCTCTCACAAGTTTGTTTAATCTAGGCCAAGGTGATCGTGATATCGAGGCTGATTCGAGATTGTTTCCAATTGTTGCTCCCAAATGGCCTGTTTTTTTCTTTTTTTTTATTACATTTTCTTGGTCTATATATCTGTACGGGGAGCAAATATTCCGGCAAGCCCGTACTCCTTTCTTCCGAGCTCCGTCGATGTCCGATCACCTGCGAGCAAGTAACGGTGAGCTACCCGGCGGTGCGTGGCCGGAAAAACCCTCCGACGATCAAGTTAGCACACACCTTAGGATGGATAGAGAGAAGGGAGAGAGTGTTTGAGTGTAAGAATTCCTTACAGAGATGTTCGTGTGTCGCATATGGGGGGCGCAGACATGCTTATATACCCTCTGCGCCCCATATCCACTCCCAGTCATCTCCTGACACGTGGCTCTGCTATCCCATCTGTCAGCATAAACCATGCCATTCATCACCTAACCTCAACTGCCT
>NW_021026956.1:547826-585792 GCF_004153795.1 Camellia sinensis | reverse complement strand
GAGAGCCATAGCGGAGTAGTAATGAATGCATGCAAAGCTACAATGCAATGTACATATACCAAACCCACACACCAAGCTACATATTTGTTTTGTTTTTTTTTGGTTTTTGAATGCAAATGCATGAAATGATGGCATATTTTTGAAGTGCGCGCAACGTGCTGCTTTTGAATGCATGACAATGCAATAGACTTGCCACAAGTCGCCAAGTCTCGCCACTCGCACCATCACTTTCACTAACGCAACACTACCTCCACCCGTACTGTTGCACCAGCCTTCGAAATGAACCTGTACATACATATGTGCCTGAAAAGAAAACCCAAACTTACAGGTACAAGCATAAAATGAGTATTTGAAAATGTCGTGACCAACGCGAAGCAAGTTGGACCACGCATTTAACAATTGCTGTGAAATGCTACAGACATTTGTAATGTTGGAGCACTGCTTGTTCACGCAGCAACGAAATAACTCATAAGCATGTGTCTACGCAAGCTAATGAAATTGGAACATTTAAGCATGTGGTCTACGCATCAGTCATGAACATGCTTCGTCCTACCGCACCACGCTCCACTCCCGCTGCACTTGATTACAAATTATCGTGTTCTACCATCTTAGCAATACATTACCGATGTCTTACGCTATTAGTAATGTATAATTGTATAACAATACGATGCGTTCTACTGCAAGCAATACATGCTGTTCTACGCATAGTAATTGATAATCTTTTGATACAAACATTGCGTCTACGTGCAACCATAATACTTATGCTGTCTACGTCATGGCTAATAAATTGAATCAATCATGCTGGCTTACGCAAGCATAAAACCATCGCGCTACCATTTGGTTAATGAAATTGAACCAATCTATTCGTGTTCTACACAATTGCAAATAACTATTGCGGTCTACGCATAGCCCCATCGCAACGTGAACCACATCATGTCAGTCTACTGTCAAGTTCATAAACATTGCTTTGTCTACTTTGCATAGTAATGAATTTGAACAATCATGCGTCTACCAATCAAAACATGCGTCACGCAAAGTAATAAAACATACTGATCTACGCAATCAAACCAAGCGATCTAACGCAAGTAATGAAATTGAAACGTAAGAATGCGTCTACGCAAGCCAAAACACTGCGGTCTACCAACTACACATCAATGAACAAATCATGCGTCACGCAAGCCAAAAATGCGAGTCTACGCAAGTAATTGATATTTGATACAAATGCGTCCTATTAATCGGGTTGACGTAATGAAATTGAATAAACATCCTCTCCGTCTACGCGAACAAAAATACGCGTCTACGCAATAACTGAAATTTTGAATAAACATCGGTCTACACAAGCAAAACATGATCGGTCTACGCAAGCAAACATGCGTACTTACGCAAAATCAAACATGCGGACTATCTGCAAGAATTTAAATTGATATTAAACATGCGTCTACGCATAGATAATGAATATGTATATAAAAACATTGCGGTCTACGCAATCAAACAGCGTCTACGCAAGTATGAAAAATGAAATAACACATGCGTCTACGCCAAGCAAACATGCGGTCTTACGCAAAGTAATGAAATTTGACATAAACATGCGGTCTACGCAATCCAAAAACATGCGGTCTTACGCAAGTAATAAATTGATAAACAAATGCTATGTTCTACTACTAATTTGCAAAACATTGCGTGTTTCTACGCAAGTAAAAAACACACACACACACACCACCGAGATGCGCAAAACCACCAGATGCGTTTTAGGACAATGCGATGCGCACAAGACAAGTTATTGCGATTTATATGCGGACCTGCATTGTGGCCAACTTTTGTATGTCAACCCACAAAAAGTCTCACACTCTGTCCTACACTTCGTACGTACCGACGAAGACACAACCCTTCGCAGTCAAACGCCAGAGGCCCGAATTGAGCGTCGAAAATGCATTGTTCTTGCACTGTTTGAGCACTAGAGGCCGGACCCCACACATAATCAAACAAGTTGTAGGAGCTCCAAATATCACTTTGCTATTCGGAGACCCATCCGCGATGTTCCACCCCGGCCCACAGAACCCGATATCATTCACCGTCCGTTCTATTTTTCCTACCTAATCAAAATACAATTCTCATCGGCACAATTATTTGATATCCGATATCCCGCCTGACCAATGTGGTTTGTTCGCGCACCATGATGGCATAAGGAATTCCTGTATCGGTCCCTAGTTCTGTCAAATTCCGAGCACGGTCTTAAAATAGGTCTTCAACCCTATCCTTTTCATCTTCTCATCTTAGTCGAAAATTGCCTCTCCTCTCTAGTGTGTTTTCCTCCCTGACCCCTCCCTTTTCTACGTCTTCTAGCTCCCCATTTCCCGCCTCTGCGATTCGCGATCTTCCTCGCGTTTCGATCACCCTTTTACAATCCAAAACAAACTCTCCCCTTCATGTCCTCTTTCTACATTTTCCATTTTGCCATCGGCTTCGGGGCTGTACGAGTTTTTCTCGAACATGCCTTTTCGAACACTCCGGCTTTTCGCCTTCTTCTACCCTCTCTCGGGCGTTTGGCACTTTTTGTACTTTTCGCCCTTTGCCCACCTCCTCCCCTCCGCCCATTTCACCTCCTCTTCGTATCGCCGGACGATCTCTTCCACTGGGCGGAGCCCCTCATCCCGCAGCATTGTTGATGGACCCTATGGCTCCCCGAGCCCCCCCACCCTCCTCCGGTGCTGCAGCCCGTTCCTCGATCCGAATTCCTACTAAAGCCCACGGTTCATCGATAATGCTTCTGTCTTCCCTCCCTATCTCTGACGATACTTATCCATCCTATCTGATAGGCACGTCTTCTCTATACTTTACTGCTGTGAGACCTACCTACCGCCACTGCTTCCTTCGTGTCTTCCGAGTAACTTTCTTTCTCTGCTTTATTTCTGCAAATGTAGAGCCAAAACCGCCTGTTAGCTAGTTATGCTCTTCTTAAACTGCTTAATTTCTGATTATGTTGTTATTACTGTAGTGATCGTCCACACCACTACAATGAATCTGTTAAGAACTGACACATGCAACACACAGCTACACTGACCCTGTATATCAACCCCGAACACAACCGGCGACACCTCGTATTCACTGCATAACACGGAACCCTATGGCTTCGAGTTGCCAAAACGCATCCATGATGCACTGCAACCATCGAACACCACCTACGCGTCACACGTTGTAGTTCACTTAAGCCACACACGCACCCGTTAGTTTAATTTGTTTAAAACTGCACGCATCACCACTCACACAAACACTGAACACATCACACTTTGCTAGTTCCACTAGCGAGCACCATCCAGCACCCGTATCGTTTGATCATTGAAACATGCACACATGCTGTATACCTATTATCTCTTTATAATGCATTGATATATTGCCTTGAAGGTCTATTACAGGATTCCCATACCATCGTTTATGGTCACGTTTATGCGTCTCGGATTTACCTCAGCTTATCTGCCAATGCGGTTCGTGAATCATTCGTCGCACGACTTGGTCCGTGCTTGGCATCTTCTTTCACCAGAGCTGCTCTTCTTCGACTTGACTACTTGCGAGCCCTTGCTTCGCTGCTCTTAGCGGAGATCTTGGTTCGGATTTACCATCGTACTACCTTTTCCATTTCTCCGTTCGCAGGGACATTATCGATTACCCCTTCTTACGAATACTTCGGCATGGGTAGTTGTGTATCTCGATCCCCTTCGCTACGGTGATATGGACCGAGTGGACCCTGCCAGCATGTACCTACGCGGTACTTCAGCCTTTCCTCGCTCCTGAGCGGGTTTGTGAGGCTACTCCGTGAGTTGAGAGCCAACTTCGGCTCCAGCCCGCCTTGGCAGAGAGGCGCAATGGCCCCGTTGAGGATTGGTCGACACCGTGCTCTATCATGTTCCTCTTCGGGACGACTCATTTCGCCTTTGAATCGGGCGAACAACCGCCCATCCCTATATACCTGTGAGCCCTGCGACGCTCAGCAGCATCCGCCATACGACTGTTTGTGTGGCGTTCCCTTTGGCCACTTTGTTACTTTTATATGAGCTCTTCCTCCCGCCTTTAGCAGACAGGCTCCTTTGCTTTACTGGCCCTGAGTCCGGGTAACGTCCTCATTCCCTTTACATTTCTACTTTCTGCTTTCTGTATTCTGTACACAAATGCACAATATACTTTACACTTGCCCCACCACGCACTGTACACTGCACACCGGCACACATTATTACTCAGCTTCTATCTATCTGGCTCTGCACACTGGCCACACGTACACTCTGCACAATACACGCACAACACACGTTCTCATTTCTGCTTTATTCTGTATTCCGCCTCTATCTATAGTCATACTGATACTGTTCATGCAGTTTGGTGCTTAAGCCTACTTTTCTAGCTTGCAACCATACCGACGAGGATAGATCCCTATTTCGCCCCTTCTCTCACGCTCCCCTCGCACTCGTGCCCGCACTGCGTCCGAGCACCACCGCGACGCTCCTCCTATTTCTCCGCTCACCTACCTTCTGACTCACTCTATTACTCGCCGCGGAGTCATGATTCATTACTTTAGAGTTCTATTTTATTTGCGCTTCCGCCCTTCTTGCCATCTTGATTGTTTTCAATAACAGATAGTTAGCATAATTAAACTGCATTTCATTGTTCTAGATCACCTTGCTTAGCCCTAGCTTCCGTTTGTTCCTGGCCGTTGCGTAGAGATCCTATAGGGTCTTCATGCGGAGATTTGCCCGCTTGTCGTGATTTGCTTGATGGCTCTTTGTCTGTTCGGGCTTCCTTGCGTACCTGGCGCTGAAAGCGTTTTTCTGCGTCTAGATCCCTTTAGCGTTTCCCTACCGCGACAACAGAACGCCTGCCTCCGGGTTCGCCCTTTTCAGCCACTATGACATAGACGGGCCCAAGAGATATGAGGATCAGTTTCACCAAACCCTACCGCGGTCTGGTGGGTTGCAGGGAAAGCTCATCACAGAGGCGAGGGCGAACTTTTACCCAAATAAACAGAGTTACTGTAACAAAAATTGAGCGTGTGGTTCGCTCCCAAAGTTGAGGGAAACCGGCAGGCGGCCGCCGCGGCTGGGACGGTGGGTCTGGGCTGGAGCAGCTCCACATCGAGGGAAGGGCCTCTTTCCTATCGAGGCATCAGGACTGGATTTTTTTTTTCCGCACGTGCGTTGACTTTTCCGCACGTGCGTTGACTTTTCCGCACGTGCGTTGACTTTTCCGCACGTGCGTTGACTTTTTCCGCACGTGTGTTGACTTTTCCGCACGTGCGTTGACTTTTTCCGCACGTGTGTTGACTTTTCCGCACGTGCGTTGACTTTTTCCGCACGTGTGTTGACTTTTCCGCACGTGCGTTGACTTTTTCCGCACGTGTGTTGACTTTTCCGCACGTGCGTTGACTTTTTCCGCACGTGTGTTGACTTTTCCGCACGTGCGTTGACTTTTTCCGCACGTGTGTTGACTTTTCCGCACGTGCGTTGACTTTTTCCGCACGTGTGTTGACTTTTCCGCACGTGCGTTGACTTTTTCCGCACGTGTGTTGACTTTTCCGCACGTGCGTTGACTTTTTCCGCACGTGTGTTGACTTTTCCGCACGTGCGTTGACTTTTTCCGCACGTGTGTTGACTTTTCCGCACGTGCGTTGACTTTTTCCGCACGTGTGTTGACTTTTCCGCACGTGCGTTGACTTTTTCCGCACGTGTGTTGACTTTTCCGCACGTGCGTTGACTTTTTCCGCACGTGTGTTGACTTTTCCGCACGTGCGTTGACTTTTTCCGCACGTGTGTTGACTTTTCCGCACGTGCGTTGACTTTTTCCGCACGTGTGTTGACTTTTCCGCACGTGCGTTGACTTTTTCCGCACGTGTGTTGACTTTTCCGCACGTGCGTTGACTTTTTCCGCACGTGTGTTGACTTTTCCGCACGTGCGTTGACTTTTTCCGCACGTGTGTTGACTTTTCCGCACGTGCGTTGACTTTTTCCGCACGTGTGTTGACTTTTCCGCACGTGCGTTGACTTTTTCCGCACGTGTGTTGACTTTTCCGCACGTGCGTTGACTTTTTCCGCACGTGTGTTGACTTTTCCGCACGTGCGTTGACTTTTTCCGCACGTGTGTTGACTTTTCCGCACGTGCGTTGACTTTTTCCGCACGTGTGTTGACTTTTCCGCACGTGCGTTGACTTTTTCCGCACGTGTGTTGACTTTTCCGCACGTGCGTTGACTTTTTCCGCACGTGTGTTGACTTTTCCGCACGTGCGTTGACTTTTTCCGCACGTGTGTTGACTTTTCCGCACGTGCGTTGACTTTTTCCGCACGTGTGTTGACTTTTCCGCACGTGCGTTGACTTTTAGAATATAAAGTGAACACACCAAAATTAAACACTAAACTACACCAAATTCTTTTAGAATAATGGCAAGTCCAGGTATCGATTCACAGGGACAATTGTGAAATTAAACTAATTTAATTGTTAAATTCCAAAATTAATTTTTGATAAAAAAAAGATTGATTATTCATAACCTAATTTAATAACAAATAAATTAAACTAAATAATTAAATTATCAACTATAAATAAAATTGAGTTTACTGATTTGGGGAAAAACCTAAGGTAAAAAGTCCACCACTAGTCACGTAAAAAGGGTTTCCAATTGAAATCAATTATGCTATGGTTTGAACGGATTAATGCTTCGCAACTACAAGCTCAAAGCATTTAACAAGAAGATCATCACATTCAATGTACGAGCACCAACTATCTCAAGTAGAACGAATCGTTCACTCTAAACTAAGGTAGTGACACGACTCGTCCCTCGTAGTATGGTTCGTCTCATACCTTGAATGTGAAAGAAATAGAAAACTCTTGTATGGAAGACATTCAACAATCACAAAAAGCCGAATACTTGAAGAAATAATGAAAATTATATAAAAGAAACTTCTAAAACACCATACAAATGTTCAAACTTTTACATAATTAAAAATAAAAAAGAAAAAACTAATTACATGGCTAGGGTTTCATCAAAACCCCAGAAAAGGAGACTAGTCACTTATAGAGGAGTGAAAAGAGGTAGATGGAGAAGAAGCCACCATGGGAGACATGCTTGAAGCTTCAAGTTTCTTCCTTTCCCAAACCCTAGCCTCTCTCTTTTGTCAAAACAAGTTCAAAAACCTATTCCAGCCTTTTTCTTGCCTTTTTATGCTTCTGATCTCTTCCAAACAGGTTTAAAACGTCAGGCACATTTTCTCAGAAAAAGTCAACGCACGTGCGGGAAAGTCAACACACGTGCGGGAAAAGTCAATGCACGTGCGAGAAAGTCAACTCTCTCCAAATTTTATCTTTTTGCTCATTTTATGCTCCGACTATGTACAACCTGATTAACATTCAACACACATAAAGTATACAGTTTGACCAAGAAATGAAGTTAAGAGATTCTAATTAACGACCTCAATGATGTACAATTCGACCTTAATCACATTCACTAAATCGACTCTTTAGCCTTTATAATCATATTCTTGTTTTTGCATATATTACTTTTCAATTGTATTTTTTGGTGTTTCGATTCTTTGTGCTAAGGTAATAGTATATTTTTTACATAAGCTACTGTAAATTGCTTGAAAAAAAAATTAAAAAAAAAAAAAAAGAAGAATAAATGCTTCATGGAAAAAAAAAAAAAAGCAATTGGCTGAAGCATCGGATATTCTTCTCCATGCATCTTGAGCCCATAAAATATCAATAAAATGAAAATATTCCAACCCCTCAGCAATATGATGAATCGATGTGCATAGCGATACATTTTTGAATAAGCTGGTGAAATTAAGAAAACATTTGTGATAATAATCTTCTAGATTTCTTATTAAATTGGATATAGTCACTACAGGAAAATGAGGATTTAACGGCGTTTAATTAACGACGTTTAATTAAACGTCACTTTTTTTATAATTAACGGCGTTTTTTAAACGTCGCCTTTGTTGTTAGGTAAAACGGTACCGTTTTGTAAATAGAAGACGTTTAAAAAGCGCCTCCAAATCGCATTCTTAGTTAGTGAACTTTTTTGCAGTATTTCCCAGCCAAGCTGAGATGGTGAACATTCCAAATTGAAGACATTGAATTGAGAAATCACAGATTTTATTTTATTTTTCTTTTTGTGATTGATTCATGCACTTGTATAAAACACAACAGAGATTTGTGGGTTCTTTGTAAATCCTCTGATGTGTTCTAGAAATGTTCTATCAATAAACAATTTAAATGCATTTGGCAGGATGTAATTTCATTCCTTTGGCATTTGTTTCTTTTAATTTCTACTGGATTGTTGATGATGAGCTTTTCTGTAGATATTATACTCTCTCTATTTAATGTTTTTGCCCAAGATAAAACATACACAGGTAGAATGATGTTGGGATTGAACTTATTGAATTTTTTTCTTGAAGGATGTTGTATTGGGTACTATTATAGATGTGAGGGAATAGTAATCTCACAGAAATATATGTCTGTACAAAGTTTTATTCATTATTGCTATTTTACAGGTGTATTTTTAAAGTTAAATCTTACAAAATTAGTAGTTTAAAAAAAAAATATATATATATTGCGGCGTTTTTCAAAACGCCACTATAGTTATATTTTTCAAATAACAAAAAAGCTATTACGACGTTTTTGAAGCGTCGCTGAATGCTTGTGTGACGTCATGTTACCGTTCGCTGCCACATTTAGCGGCGTTTTTATAAACGCCGCCTATATTAATTTTGCGACGTTTTTAAAGCGTCATAAACTTATAGCGACGGCTGCGTCCTCGGCGTTTGGTGGTAAGCGTCACTAAAGAAATTAGCGACGTTTGTCATACATTTAAAAACGCCGCTAAAAGTCATTTTTCCAGCAGTGAGTGAGACTGTTTGGTATAATTTATATGGGTTGTTTTTTCTTTTATATTTTAAAAATATGTATCAGATCATTTGGTACAACTTTTGCTTACATTTATAAGACATAAATAGATTAAATAAACTATAAGAAATAAAAAAACTAATTATTTGAAAGTTGAGAAATTATGCTTTTAACTTTCATTTTTCGATTATCAACTTTTAATTTATAAAAAATTATACTAATTAAATAGGCCAAGTATTTAAGCTAGGATTTTTACTGATAATAAATAATATCAAATTATTGTGGAGCAAACCACAAAACTCGAGTCACATTAGTGTGCAAGACTTTCAATAAAATGAAAACTCAAAAAGGCAAAATATTCGCAACTACAAAAAAAATATGTATAATAATAATAAATTAAAAAAACAAAAAATCACTTATGCTGTGTTTGGTTGGGAGACTTGGAAAAAGATTTGGAAAGAAAGATAGAAATGAAAGGTGAAATGTGAATAAAATATACCTACATTTCACCTAGTTTCACATATCTTTTCCCTTTTCTTTTCCAAATCCTTTTCCAAATCCCCCAACTAAAGACAGTATTAGGGTTGTCATTGACTTTATCAATAACCATTGGAGTACAGGCCCAACTATATAGAAGTTGGCATGACCACACGAGTTTGGCCTAGTTGATGTGTTCTGGGCTTAACGAATTTGTTAATTAGTCTTAGGCAGTCACTATGGGCCAGGTCGGGTGTGCAAAATACCTAGTAAATTGAAGAATCGAACTAATTTGATCTTTTAAGTTTGTTTAGTTTAGTTTTTGAGTATGTTAGTTTGGTTTCAAATCTTCAAATCATCAACCCAATAAGATTGAATTCTTAATTTAGGTTTTGCCTAAACCGAACTAGTCTAATAACCGAATTTATATATATCATGTAAAAATCTATTTAAATTGACATCTCTTCACCTAATTAGACTATCATAGTGGATTGGATTGCATTTAATATTTTTTTATATAAAGAAATATTATTGAATTTAATTTGTATTGGTTGTGTTTTAACTTGAATTGAACTTTACTATACTAGTGTTCACACTTGTTGGCATGTCTTAAACCGAATTTATATATTTTGTTATATTTAAATGTTAAAAACTTATTTATTATCGATTAATTCACTTACTTTTTTATGTAGTGAAACTATAGTTCCAACTTGAACTAATCCAAGCTACATTTGCTTGAGCTTGGTTATAATGCATGATTGGTTTGGTTTTGAGTTTAAAAACTTGAAATCGAACATGATTGGATTAGTTCCAAATTTAATGTCAATCCAAATCAAATCAACCCATGAACGCCCAAGGTATGAGATAGATGAGAAATTTCAAAAGCTCTACCTAATCTGTTTATCAGCTACAATGGTAGAAATAATAAATACAGAAAAAAATACAATGTTGATGTCACTTGGAAAAGAAATATATTCGAAGAAGACTCATAAATCAGCAATGTAGAGAAGATGTAAGGATCGTATGTAAATTAACCCATATGGGTTTTCATTTATTTTGACCCAAAGAAATGTGCTTTCAGATTCACATCTGATCAGAAACACAAGGAAATAACAAAAACACTTTATTTGAAATCAAGGTTTCAACAACTTCTATTCTTTTGCATCTTGTATTATTGTTGTAACTGCAAATCCTTCACCCCAAAAAAAAAAAAAAAAACAAGAAAAGGAAGATAAGAATTAAGAACAGATTAGTCAATTAATTACCAATATATAGTAAGAAAAATGAAATCTGTTGGCTCATTAGTGCTTATGCATGCCATGGAATACCTGTTTTGTTAGTTGCTCTCCCAAAAAATTGATTGTCTGATACATTCCTGACAATTTAATTTGCATCAATGAGTAAGATCAACCAAGACATTAGTAAATTTATTGAGCAAAACTGGAAAGAAAAAAGTAATCGGGGATAAGTGAACATTGTTCTGTGTTGGGGATGAAGTATACTAGGATCAAACTCTTTTTATTTATTTGTTTTATGGAAATTATGCTGTATCATTTAATTTTTGAAGAAAGCAAAAAATCAAATCCTTGAGTTCGACCCTTCCTATTACATATTTTGGCCTCGTTCTTTCTATGTAGTTTCTTGCAATTTAAAATTCGAGAGTAAGAAAATAAAACTCTAAAGTGTCTCTTCTATTCCCAAATAAAACTCTAAAGTGTCTCTTCTATTCCTAAACAAGTTTTTTCAAGGTTTGTTTTTATCAAAGAAGTTGCAACAATACTTTTGTGGCATAATTTCAAAATTACAAAAAATAATAAATAAAAAAAATTGTCATAAGTTGCACTAAACAAAGCATTGAGAAGACAAAATGGGGAATAAATAACTCACTGTTGGCTTTTTGATTTTCGAAGGTTATTATTTTAATTGCGAGCGTGCCAACAAGGATCAATAAGTCCTTACAGAAAATTAATTGCCAACCAATTATCAGACGATTGCGTTTTAGTTCTTTCAGCCTCAATGAAAGGAACTTTTACTGATGGTTTGATTTAGGAAAATTAAGCAAAATAACAATTAAATAAAGAACAGTTGAAGTATTTCATTAACATGAGAAAACTTACAATGATCCAAACTCAGCCTCGTAGAGGTTTATAGCAACAATCTACTTGAAACTACTCCTATGAACGAAGTGCAGTGGAGGAATTTAAAGTACAAAAAATGTAAGACTGGAAATGTAAAACTGGAAAGAAAAATAAGTATAATAAGAATGGTTTTTTGGATTTGAGTTTGGGGGTCTTTTTCTAGGGCTTTCTCTGCTATTTATACTTCTTGAGGATGACCATCGAACTGCGTTTCCAACCGTCGAACTGCTCCTCCATGATCGCTGATCATGTTGCCTTGTAATTAGCCCACTATGCCATCACTTGCAGTTAGACTTCCCTCATAAATTTGAATTTAAATGTGAGTAACCATTGAAGCCACATCACCTTGCATCTCTTTGTTGATTCACTGCTGCTCAGATCTCGTAAAAATCAATACTAACTGCCACGTGTATGATCAGGATCGAAGACTTGAATAGTCTTCCTATATTACCCTTATTCTGCCACGCGTCGAATTGTAATTGGCTTGTACAAAATATGTAGCCAACGTTACCCCCCGCACTAATATACCCAATACTTGGTGATATTAGTAGATCAAGGTCTTTTACCTACATTTTAGAATGTGCATAGGCTTTCATTTTTCTAGAAATGCAACTGTCATTTATCATCTGCATTAACTCCCCTTCAATCTTTTGAACACCCCCACCACCTTAGTATTCGAACAGACTGATACATTTTTATGGCCAAATCAATTTCCTCCTTCATTGATCGAGCACACGAAGAGTCATCTGATGATGCTGTCCCTCCTCGAAAGAACCTCATGCATTAATTAGCCACCTTTACCCACCTTTCTATATTCAAGTCATGGATGCCTTTGCCAATTATCAACCCTTGGACTACGGACACATTGCCCTTAATCCTTTGATTCAGAAAATTACAAATATGGACATGGAAAATTCTTCTTCTGACTCACCTTTGGACTACGAACGAACTGCTCTCAATCCTTTGATTCAGAAAGTTACAAATATGGACATGAGAGGTTCTTCTTCACAACCCTCTGCATGGGATAAGGCTGCAACTTCTTCTTCCTCTGGGACTTCTAACTGGACACACTGGTCAAACCTGAGGCCTGTGATTTAATGGAGCGGATCAACCATCACTTTGCCGAGTTTACTGACCCTTTAGAGTTCCCTTCCTATGCGCGAATCTTTGTGGTCTATCCTTACGTGCCCATTGATCATTGACGCAGTTTGGAGGAAAATCTGCTTGTAGCATGGTATACATCCTCTATGCCTACAAGGATAGTGCATGCTGCCCGACGCCTCGATGAGGCACAAGGGTACAATCCATCATTCTTAGCCCAGAAGGCGAAGATTTGTTCTTCTGATTGGCTCGATTATATTAATGCCCTTGTTCCTTCTGCCCTTGCTCCATCTCTTGAAATAGAAGCAGCCACACCTTCTTCCCCGCCAAATCCTTGTTGGACAGAGAGACTGAGGCTTGCTCTCTCCGCGGATAAGGTCTTTCCACTTTACAAACCTCTACTTTCCCCTACTCCAGCTGAGCGGAAGCAAGCTCAACTTCTGCTCGCGACTTTCTCTCACTTGCCCTTCAATATTCTTGAGGACGAAGTCCCTCTCAAGAACTTTCGATAGGCTTGTGATATTCTGACTCGGGGTCATGTCCTCAATCTCCTCGCCCAAGCAGAGCTTCACATGTTTTTGGACCAACTTCCATTACTTCTCCATTGGCATCGGACCTCTATGGCCACCACACAATCTTTAGACCAACTCTCATCCCTTCGAGTTTATGCCCAGTACGAAGCAGAGAACTTCATTGAAGAATTCGACGATTTCAAGAATAAAGATTCTGCGTACTGGGATGACTTGGATATAGACGAATTGGAACAAGGATTGAGAGAAACAACATTCGAAATAAAAGGCTGAAGAGCTCTTTTACGAAGTGAGAGCACATCAACTCATGCAGCCAATGTTAGAAGAAATAGAGGATAGAATAAAGAAAGAACTGAAATTCATTGATCACAGTTGGACCAAATTTCATAATCTTGTTATTTATTCTATTCCTTATTTTTATGAACTTGAATTTGTACCCAAAGAGGGCTATTCAATGTAATTGCTTTTGCTTTAATACAACTAAGACTTTTCTCTTTATTTGGCATTGTTTGATCTTGTCTCCATTTGTCTTTAAAAGCAAATCCAAGGTTTCAAACTGAACAATCTTATCCTTTGAATCTGAACTCAATTGTTTAAAATGAAACACTAAAAATCAACATGAACTTTTCCAATTTATGGAATAATAATTGACAATTTTTGCTGATTTTCATTTAGAATCAGTGCTTCGAATTCGACAGTCCTACCCCTTAAAGTTTATTTCGATCATAACCAACATATGCTCATGGTCAGTATGATCAATCAGTTTTAAATTGACCATTTTTCCCTAGAATAATAGTCCATACTTTCAAAAATATGAAAGCTCCTTTTTAGGGCTGCACTGCTTTAGTCTAGAAAAAGAATCTTTCTTAAATATATACAAACCAATTATTGGTTTTGATGTTTCGAACGAAAATTCCCATCCTTAAGGGATCTCAAGTCTTACTTCGAAGGACATTACTTTCATTGAGAAACCTAAAACAGGTCTTTAATCCCTTCGAAGTAAACGAATACTTGAGCATTCTTACATCCATAAGTATGAAATGTACTTCGAAGCTGGCTTCTTAGTTTCGAAACCGTTTATTATTTGACTTTTGGCGCCAAAATCTGGTTTCGAAGCCAAATACTATACTTCGAAGCTGGCTTCAACATTTGGGATGTGTTTTTCCCTCCAAAAGTATCAATATTGAAGGAAGCTCTTCGTATTTGTACTTTTAGTACTTAACGAATTACGCGATATATCTTCCGGACACAAAGGTTTTTTAAAACCCTTTTTATTTCGTGCTCTGAAATCACTCGCTCGCTCAAAACACAAACCCTTTTCCTCTGTTAACTCCCTCTTCCTTGCCTCTTCCTTGCTGCTTGCTACCAATGGACTCTTCTTCTTTGAAAGTGCTTGCTGGTGATTGTATAAGCCCAATCATGGCTTTGAAAAGATGTATTGATGAAGAGATCGCCAAAGTTAACATCTGATGAGTCAAGCGTCATAGACGGCCGCCTCTTCGTTCCTCATCATAGCAACAAACAAGAATACGTCTTGGGTCCCATCTTTCGAGAGGCTCTTGCTCAACTTCCAGCTTTATATCCTCGTCTGGAGGACCATTTTCTTCTCTGCGAAAGAGGGCTCGACTGGGGAAATTGGAGGGTGACCCGACCTCATCGCTGCTGGCCGACATTGAGAGCTGAATGGGAAGAATGGTATGACAGAGTTGTACCTGCGCGAGAAGACGACTTGCAAGAGCTTTGTATTCTCGATGCCCTCTGTCTTTCCAAGTTTATCATTCCTGAAGACCCTTTCTTGATTCCCGCTGCTCTTTGTTTTTGGAACATGGCTTTCAATTTTTTCCAATTTCGATGTGGCATGATGGCTCACACCGTTCTTGATATTTGCCATCTTTTAGGGCTTTCACCCCTTGGCTCTCCTTTCACTCTCGGCTATCTAGACCTTCCTATTAAGTTCTCACTTCCACCCTTAAACTCCTCTTACAGTGATTTTGTAAAGGCCGAAAATAAAAGGGTAGGTCCCGTGAGAGATAGAGAACTTTTTTCCTTCATTTTGTACTGGTTGTACAAATTTCTCTTTTGTACATCATCTCAGAGGATTATGCCTGAGTTCGCTCCACTTGCGAAGGCACTTGTTTTGAAAAAATGCATAGCCCTGGTGTAGACACCCCATTTTTGACCGACCTTAAGACTCAGATGTCACCGATTGAGCGCTTGGTGATGTCGCATATTGTGCTCGTTCAGAAGTTTCAGAGTTCTGGCTGCAAGCCTTGCCTCCGGACTTCTGGACTCTTTTGTACCTTGCCTCGGTTTGCGAACCAGGTCCCGTTTTCTCTGTTTTCTCTGCTCGAAGGGAGGGAGAGGTCTCATAGATCATCTCTTAGTGGCCGTAGGCTACGTTTCGTGGTCGTAGGCCCATTTTCCCATTTGGAGCCCGGTTTCCAGTTTTTCGGAGCCGTCGGCCGTGTGCCTCGGTTCGGGACCGCTTAACCACCTCCGTTTGCTCCGGTTTTTGGTATCCATCTTATTTCCTCCCTTTTGAGGGACATTGGGGTCCGAGAGACAAACTTCATGGTCAAACGCCGCCTCCGGTGCTTAACAGTCAGTTTTCGGGCCCCCGAACCGCGTGTTTTGGCCCCCGAACCTTCGTTTTGCATCGGTTTGAGTTCATTTTTGGTGGAGACCTTATTTTCGTTGTTAGAAAGGTTGTAGGAGAGTGGGAGGCCACCAATTTTTCTGAAAAACCAGCTTTTTTTTGGTCAAAAGTGATTCAGCATGAATCCGGGAAGGAGGAAAACACTGCGCGGCTTCACCGAAACGAGCATAACTCTTTTCATACTTGGATTTAAGATATGAGGTTACCACCATTGGAAAGCTTACTTCCGGGGCATCATTTTTCACTCAAGAATCTCCTAAGGACAAGTTCGGGTGGGGGAGATATGGTTTGTTAAAGTCCGTTTGGACCGAATCTGCGCGGCTTCACCAAAACAGGCATAACTTCTTGCACAGGAGGAATTTTGATGCAAGGTTTGCGGCATTGGAAAGCTAACTTCTGGGGCTTTATCCTAGGGGGTGTCCGGCCACCTTGACCCTTTTGACCTGGTCGGCCGGCCACTTGCCTAATCGGTTGACCACTTTGGCCCTTTTGAGCTGGCCGGCCATTTTTGCCCTCCTGAGTGTGTTCCAGCTGTGCCAGCTATTCTGTATTTGACCCACTGTCCGAAGGTCTTCCCTTTTGGGGGAAAATTTAAATTAGTTTTTCCCCCCTTTTCTCCACCCCTCTCTCTCTATATAACCAGCCTCTCCCCTTCATTTCTAAGGGTTACAAAAACTTGTTTGGAGCTCTTGCATTCAATCTCTCTCTCTCTCTACTCCAAGCACCAAAATCCCTTAAGTTCTACACCATTTACCCTACACCTCATAGCACAAGGCCTCCATCCCTCATTCCAACACTTTGGGACTGTTTTGAAGAGGTTAAAAGCTCAGAAAATTGGTCCAAGAGCTGCTGGTTCATTGGTCTTCAAGGGTGAGTCCCTATTTCCTCTTTTCTTGCCCTATTTTGCATGCTATCTTAGCTTTTGTTGCTTACATTTTGAGGCTCCAACCTGAACTGGAAATAGTCTTATTTTGAGTTAATCTTCATGTTTGATCAAGGACTTTTCTCTGTTTGAGGTCTCCTCCTCACCCTTTGTGTTTAATCTCTCTTTTAGGGCTTATCTTGCATGGTATTTTAGCCCTGTTTTTGAGAATTTCTGGGCTTCGAGCCAAACTGTGAAGTGCCTTATTTTGAGCCCCTATTCAACTTTGTTGAAGGGCTCTTCACTGTTTGAGGCCAGCTGCTACCACTTGTCTCTTTATCCCTCTCTTAGGCCTTTTTCTTGCATGTTGTTTTAGCCTCACTTGTGTTTATTTTCGAGACTTGATATAAACTGTAAAGTGCCTTTTTTTGAGTTCCTCTTCAACTTTGTTGAAGGGCTCTTTTCTATTTGGGGCCAGCTTCTGTCCCTTGTCTCTAATATCTCTTTTAGAGCCATTTTTGCATAATAGATTAGCCCCACTTGTGTTCATTTTTGAGACTTGTTATAAACTGGAAATATGCATGTTTTGGGACTTTCTTGCCTCTGTCTTCATGCTTCATGATCAAATAATGCATGCTTTGTATAGCTGTAAGTCATTCCATGTGCCTAGTTTCGAGTTTCGGGGTTCATTCCATGCATCGGGTGCCATGTTTCCATGTTTCGGGGCTGTTTTGTATCATATTTCAGCGCTGAAATTCGTATGTTTGCATATCATGTTCCATGCCTTGCCATGCTTTGGGTAGAGTGGCATTTGATGCCTTAGGCTTGGTCCTCGGTTTGCGTGCATGTGTGCACGTGTTTCGAGTGTCTCACTTTCATCTAATGGCTACTGATGTGAGTGTGGCTGAGGTCCACTCATGTTGGTGTAAGTCCATTGTGCATTGTGTATGCCATTTCATTCCATAGCATTGTGTATGCTAGGTTGTATGTTAGCGCATCGTGTATGCCTCGTTACATCATGCATTGTGTATGCCACTTCATAGCATTGTGTATGCTAGGTTGCATGTTAGAATTGTATTCATGCATGTCATGCATATTGCATTGTGTTTGGAATAGGAGTTAGCCCGAGCACGGGAAACGAGGGACGTTTCGCACTTCGAGTGACGAAACGTGTCTCAATTCCCAGTCACCGACACTCCGGATTATCCATGATGGGGTTTAGGCCTTGTTGTGTTTTCATGTGCATTCATTTCACATTGAGTCGTGCAATTCGACTCCTCGGCCATCATGCATCGAGATGCGTGATTGGTGGCACGAGAATCAAGGACTACACTCCCTGAAGAGTAGTCATGCATACATATGTAAAAATACTTTGCCATGCCCCTTTGTTGCTCTCTGTTGCAGCAAATCAGAAATCAGCAACCTTCCGAAGCCTGGCACGCATCCCGAGAATAATTGTAAACAGAGGCAAACCGGGGTATCACAAGGGATTCTCCGCACAAGGCAACCCGAGCATGCATCATTCATCATTCGGAGCAGACGGCTACATGGCACGACCTCGAAAATACGTCCCCACACTTCTAATACTATTTGAAGAATGTGATAATATTTTTATTAACACATATAAACAAGATATGTTATTTTCAATGCCACGTACTACATTTAAAAATTAAAAATTAAAAAAATTTAACATTTTGGTACATGGTTTATAAAAATTGATGACTAGGAGACACAACCATCAAAATGCACTTCACTATTGCTTAATAGATTGACTATGTTATTGCAAAATAGTTGAGTAATTTTTCACTTCTTTTTTTTTTTTTTTTCAGTAGTGATTGGTACCATTAATTTGGTACCCGCTAAACCACCACTAATAAGGTAAAAAAAAAAAAAAAAAAAAAAAACAAGGCACAGCAATACTGTGACAGTGGGTGGATTTTATTTTTTAAATGCACCTAATTTAGATATACCTAAAAAGTAAAATATTTATAAAAAAAATATTTTAAAAAATTAATAAATACACAAAAAAAATATGTGTCTTTTTGAATTTTTGTATTTTTCTTATATTATAGCATGCTTACCATGAGGCTATATGCTTATGTGATATAACTGCCTGAATGCTTGTGGGTGAAGGTTGGGTTATTTGGATTGGAACAATTCGTTGACTATGAGTTTTTTTTTGTTTTAAGCCCACTAGATAGTGGCAAAACCATCTTTTCTAAGCCCACCTGCGGGTGGCAAAATCTGCATTTTAAGCCTACTTGGGAGTCATCAAACCATTTTCAAATAAACAAGCATGAAATGTTTTGTTCCAATTCAGGCGATCCAGTCTATACTTGTATGCTGTGCGCATCATATAGTAACCTAGGCTAATAACCGGAATAAGAATTCACAATGTTTTCAAAAATTGATATCGTGGTTAGTAGAGGCCGGTCTATGACCGGGCGAGCGGGGGTGCTCACGAAGTGACCTTCCCCAATCGTACCCAAGTTCCCGAGCCGAGGCAACTTTGGTGATGACGGACACGTGGCCTTTTGGCACCGAGTCAGGGTTTCCTAAATTTCCCCAAAATAAAACATTTAGGTGGCGACTCTGTATCTGGCAAAGCAGTCCATGTTTGGCACTTCTTTCAAAATCTGTTTTCTCAAAACGATTTGCCGGATTTGGACTCTTTGGTTCAGATTAAAAACCGTGACAATTTTAGAGTCCTGAACTGTAGTGAGCCCAATACGAACAGAACCGGGGGGGATCCATCCCTCCCGGGGCGTTCGGGGACGTCTACAGTTTCTGGCGACTCCGCTAGAGAACTTAGAGAACTTGACTCGAACTCATGATATCTTGTTTTGACTACACTTATGTGTCTCTTTGCATTGCATTTGCATTGGTGCGCCTAGGACACTGTGTTTGCCATCTGCTATTCCTGAACGGTTTGTCTTGTCAAGGCATGACCATAAGGCTGACCGGTTATGGGCTCTGCCAGTATGGGAACACAAACCCCGATTTTACCGGGGCACCCTTTTTGACCATTCGACCTAGTGCATTTTCGGAATCCATAGTGACCATTCTAAGCTAAGACAGGTTGCTTACCCGATTTAGGTTGTTTGAAACCGCTGCGTGCGTAGTGAAACCCTAGCTCCTGACAAAATAGGACAGAGAAACCCTACCCCAACATAGGGGTGTTTTGGCTCTCACTTGTTTGCTATGTGCTTTTAGAGTGCGTTTATATAGGAATGCATGTATCAGTCTACAAGTTTGGACATCAGGCCTGAGGACACCAGTTTAGTAGTTTGGGCATCAAGCCTGCGGGCACCAGTTCAGTACTTTGGGATTCAGTTCACCTGAGGGTATCAGTTTACGGGCAGAATTTTGGGCAGAATTCTGTAGGAGGCACAGTCATTCAGCTCTGCTCATATGGGTTATCGTGAAATCGGGCTGAGATGCTGCATGTTTTCTCTTTTACTAGGTAGTCTGGGAACCATAACTTCAGAGGGCTCCAATATCCCCCGGGTACACCGAACTTGTGTTGATAGACTTTGTTGGGTCAGAGATTCAGTTCAAAGGCAATCAGAGTTCCTTTACCAGAGGCAGGGTGAAAAGGCCGGTCAGTACAGCAGCTACCAGCTCAGTGGTCTTTGAACAGCCAGGTTGAGATTTCTGAGCCTACTGTAGACACAGATATACTAGTTGCTCAGTTAGATCAGGACAATATATCGGGTCTGGAAGAGATGGTGCGCTAACTCCAGGATAGTATGAAAGCCATGCAGTAAGATGCTGTCCGTCAAGCAATAGGCCGTGGTCATAGCCCAACAGGCAGAGACAATTGCCAGGTTAGAGCAGCAAACTGGAGTATCTACTTCACACCCGGCTCCTCCCCCACCAAGAGTTCCCATACTCGGGGAGGCAACCCACGTCCAGGATGATACGGACATTCCAAGCGGGCCAGCTCCGCCCCCGGTGCTACCCCAGCTGTCTAAAACACCCACCAACCTGCCAGACTCCCCCTTTGAGTTCGAGATGGACCCCACAACATTGAAAGTGAGCAAGCTTGAGGAATTGTTCAAAAAGTCTCAGGGGGCCCGCTCTATTCCTGATATAGAGAATGGTTATATCGACTCAGTGGTGACCTTGCCGGAGCGGTTTACAATGCCGCATATCGATCGATTTGATGGCTCTGAAGACCCAATGGTGCACCTCCAACTGTTTTATGATATCTTGAGGCCAATGGGTTTGACCACAGCCTAGAAATTGTCACTATTCGGCCGAACCTTGTCTGGGATAGCCGCAATCTAGTATGCAAAATTGGAGAACTCTGTGAAACAGAACTGGGAAGGGCTGGCTGAGGCCTTTATTGCTCAATACTCCTACAACACATAGATCGAGGTCACGACTCGTGATCTCGAAGTCACCCGCCAACAGCCAAATGAGGGTTTCTCAGAGTTCATGACAAGATGGAGTGCAAAGGCCTCAATGATGACTACAAGGCCTTTCGACAAAGATCAGATCAGGATGATTGTTTGAAATCTGCATGGCAAGTTGCTGCAAAAGATGGTCGTTCTACCTCTGTTTACCTTTCCAGCCCTTCATGAAATGGGGGTTCAAATCGAGGATGCCATCAGACAAGGGATCTTTGCAGAAGATAATGAGCCTTCGAAGAGGAATATTGCTCGCAGTTCCAATGCTACTACTGATGGTAGCACAGCTGCTAAATGCTCAGAAGTAGACACTATCACCACTTCCCTCAATGGCCAAAAACCAACCACTTCAACTCGGCCCCAAGCCCGAAAGTTCAACCCTCTTTACATGAGTCTCTCCCAAGCTTTGAAAAGGCTGCAAGAAGAAGGGCACCTAGAACTCCTAGAACCCCAACCCCTTCCAAATCCTCTTCCACCAAGATATGACCCAGCTAAATACTGTGCCTATCATCAACAACACGGTCATGATACGAACCGTTGCATCCGCCTCCGTCATAAGATTCAGGATCTTATTGACGAAGAGACCCTAATTCCACCAAAAGGACCTCAGGTTAGTACTGATTCGTCACCTCCCCATGTCAACCTTATTCATACACTACCATCCACCTTCGACTCCAGCATATACATCACCCCAGCCCATCTACCCAAGCCTGAGGTGTTCATTCCAGAAGGCATGGACTTATGCATGATGTATGCACCTGGACCCTAATCATCTCAAACCCGTGAGCCCACTACTTCTGAGCTGAAGAGAATGATCGAAGATCTTCAGAGAACTGTGACAAATTTGGCCTCCGGGACATCGGCTCCATCATCAACCACATCACATACCAGGGAGTTCATGTCAAAAGGCTCCCCAGTCTTGGAACGGGCTGTATTTGAGGAATGCCAATCCCTTGGCGAAGTGGACGCGAGTGGAAAGAACAAGATAGGGGCGGACATGGATCCCCATGAACATCTTCTGTTGGCTGTTGAGGCTTTGAAAGCCGAGGGATTGAACAAAGAGCAAGTGCTCGCAGTTGTTGCAAAAACTGTGGACGACATTTTCGCCACTCAAGTTAGGGGCAGTTTGAATCAAGGGGCAAGCCGGGAGAAGGGTCGTTGTATCAGAAACGTTCCTTTCAGCTATAATCCTGCACTCGGAAGAGATCAGCAAACCAGGCCAGCACCTGCTAATCCCTCTGCTGGTGCGCCAGCAAAAATCCACAAACCTTGAAGTACCAACCCCGAGGTCGGAGGGTTTTCCATGCCTTCTATATGCCTTTGTCCAAAGCTGTCCAAATCCTTATTGGACAAGGCCATCTCAAACCCCTTGAGCCTCGGCCTCTCCCGAACCCTCTTCCGGCTACACATGATGCTACCCAGTATTGCGCGTACCATCAGCAAACTGGCCATACTATCGACAACTGCTTTTGTCTTCGCCACGAAGTACAGGATCTGTTTGACAACGGGGTCATCCTCCCGCCGAGCTCAGCAAACTGTATCGGCACTGGATCGGTGAACTTGGGGGATAATGTGATGTGATCAGGGGATGAACCAGCTGCGGGTGGCGCTCGATTAACTCCAGACGTGGGAATGGCACGCACTGTTCTGAGCAATATTCAAACACCAGTTTTTGTGCTTTCTAACGTGGGTATTGAGTCAGTCTTGTTGTTTTGTATAGAGTCAGTCTTTTTGTTTTGGGTCTGTCTCGGTGTATCGAGTCAGTCCTGTTTTGTTGGAGTCGAGTGATTTCGGGGGTGTTACCTCGGACATCACTTGCTTGTTTTGTGTTTGTCTTTTCGTTTTCTTTTGAGTCTGTTTCTGCCTTGGAGCCAGTTGTGCCAACAGATTCTGATTGAAATAGCAGTGATTTTCGCACTCTTGTGTTTGCTTCTGCCATGTGCTAGTTGTGCTGGGATTTGAATGAAACGGCAGTGCATTCCACTTGCTCTCTTATGCCTTGAAATTATTACATTGACCTAAGTTTTTCAAAACTTTTTTTTGAACACTGCGGTGAAAACGAAGAGGAAGGAATTCCTCGGGTTTTGAAAAAATTTGACCAATTGAGAGAAAGAGAGACATGCTAAGCCCTTAATGAATGAAATCATGTTTGTTAGTGTGAGTACTGTGTGGAATCGACTAGTTGCTTTCTTAAAAGATTTCAAAAAATGTTTTGCGCGGTCCTGCGAAGACCTGTGTGGAATCGCTCTTGAGATTGTGTAGCCTAGGATCGCTCTCAGCCTCGAGACTCGACCCCTTGCTTTCAAACCTCGAACTCGGACTCAGAAAGTTCAAAGGTCAACCATAATGTGAGGCCTGCGTGGCCAGATTCGAAGCGGCCCGCGAATTAGGGGCAAGAAGAGTCAGATCAAGAAGCTTGTAAAGTTAAATCAGGAGCACCCCTCAAACTAGGGGCAAAACTGTCAGATGTGCTCGAAGAGTCAAAAAAATTGGGATGTTTCTCAATCTAACAAAGATCGGCAAGAATGCCAAATCCCAGAGGGGAAGAGAGAAGAAAGTATTGCTAAAGAAAAACTGAGTTTCGATCTACAACACTAGGGGCAAATTCAACATCCACGCGATGGACTCCTGCATCGTCAACGAACAGCAGCCACTCTCTTGGA
This sequence comes from Camellia sinensis, assembly GCF_004153795.1. Taxonomy (NCBI): domain Eukaryota; kingdom Viridiplantae; phylum Streptophyta; class Magnoliopsida; order Ericales; family Theaceae; genus Camellia; species Camellia sinensis. Next base: position 562,079 of record NW_021026956.1, on the reverse strand, counting down.
TTCAGACGGATTCGAGATCTCAGAATCATTTGACATGGACCAAGCTACACTTTTACCCTTGAGAGGCTCGTTGGGCCGAAAATCCAGAAGGGCGACCTAGGCAAAAGTTAGAGCAAGAAAAAGAACAAAAAAAAAAAAGAAGAACAAAAATGCAAAGAACAAAAAAAAAAAGAAAAGAAGAAAAAGAAAAAGAAAAAAGATGAAAAGAAATGAAAAGAAAAACAAAGCTCACAAGGTTGAGAACTCGGAAGGGCGGCCTTGACAAAAGTTAGAGCACAAAAGGAGAGGTTAATACCCGAGTATATTTTAACCCCGAACTACGTAAGGCTTGATTCCCATCTTTGGGATACGTAGGCAACTTCGTTCTGAAGTCTAGCCGTAAAACACTTCAAATTGATTGTGCCCATGTAATGGTTTTGGTCATCTTTGCTTTCTCTGTATCCGAGAATTTGGTTGTGTTCGTCACTCTGAGGACTGACTACAATGCACTGCGAGGCCGTTTAGACAAGGGGCAACTTTCCGTTGCCATTCAATGTGCTGTGGTGCCGTTCAAACAAGGGGCAACTTTCCGTTGCCATTCAATGCGCTGCAGTGCCATTCAAACAAGGGACGACTGTCCGTTGCCATGCAGCTCCCCTCAAGCAAGGGCAATTTTCCTTAGAATCTGAGGTTGTGCATCTCGATAGTGCGTTCTATGCTTGTTGAGCAGTGGTCGTTTGAAAAAATAGTTTTTGAGAATTTTTACTAAGGTTGACTGATCTTCTCTCGAAAACTATCCCATTTTTCCAAAACTGGACCTTTTTCTTGGACCCAAAAAAGGAAAATTTTCATTGTTCATAACCTAACTTGCATGATTTTAAATCAGAAAATTAAACAAGTATGTTAATCGAACTCTCATTTTGGTCAAAATTGTCTTAGTAGAAAGCCAAAAATAAAAAATGGTCGAAATGATGAACTAGGGGCACAATTGAGTCAGGTGTTCTGTCTTTTCCCCATTGCCACAATACTTGCCAAAAAGGGCACTCTACCTGCCAGAAAAGGGCACAACTGAAGTTAACAGCAAAAGGGCTGAAAGCTCTCTCACCTTCCGAGCAACGAGGTATCAAGCCAAGTGCGAAGCACGAACTGGAATGGATCAAGATATTCCACTCCCTCACCTGGACAGATCTGATCACGTCCAAACTCCCCAGCAGAGCATCGTCAACCGATGTCAGTTGTAGATTTGCTACACATCCAGCTGTAGCGCAGCCCCTCTGTGGGAGAAACTCACTAGCCGCGTGCAAAAGAAGAAGAATCTAGCGGAATGCTAGGGGCAAGAGCCCACAATTTTCTGTTTATCCATCAACTACCCAAGGGAGGGATTTAAAATGAGAGATTGAAGAATAGAGAGGTGTGCCCTGAGAGAAAAAGTGAGGAAAGGGCTTTTTCAGAAAAACAGAGCTTGAGGGCCGAGTGATGTGAGAATCACAAATGAGAAAGGGTGGGAAACAATACCCGGAGAAACTGGCTCCTCGTGCATCGAGAGGTCTCTCACCTTTGTAACACAGCTGAGTGTTGTGTTTGTTCGTTTTGTTTGTCTCGTTTCTTGTTTTAAGTCGTTTGAGTGTCAACAAATGTGTTTAGGTTATTTTACCTTGTTTTTCCTTTGTTGAGTTGTGTTTAGGTCGTTCTACCTTTGTTTTCCATTGTTGAGTCGTTTTGGCTATGGTCAGTTGTAGGCTCAATACCCGGTTGAGAACCCTTTTTCTCATTTCAATTTCAAAATTCGTTTTGCGTTCAGAGTGCCGTGTCGTTCTTCACATTTGTGTAAAAAAGGATTGGTTCTTTCATAAAGCCGCAGGGTTCAACCCAGGTCATGTCAGAATAGTAAAACAAGGACCTATCTGAAGCTATTTAGGTTCCAGACTGCAAAGCAAAAGAAAAGAGGAAAAATTTGGAGCATCTTAGCATGTTTCAACTTTAGCAAAATCTGAGACTGCATTCCAGGTGCACCTTCTCAGGCCTCGCTGTTTCTCTGGAGTATGAGTGTATCTCGACCCTAAGTGTAAGCCTGCTTCAAGTCAGAATGACAGTCCAAGCAGCACCCGAGGGTTTCATATGCTGATGTTATCTCTCGCCAATATGAACATGGTGTACCCTTTTTGAGCTGAGTGAGTTGCGAAGCCCTCTAAGAGGCAAATCAGAGGCACCAGAGTACATATTTGATGCTCCTCTATTGCGTAGAATGTGAACTTTCATATACACTGTTGTTGCATGCGTGCCGCACATCGTTATGATTCATGCATAGAATATGCTTGCTTTCGATTCCGCATAGAATATGCTTTGCTTGTTGCATGCATAGAATATGCTTGCTTTCAATATTGCATAGAATGTGCTTCCATACTTGCATAGAAAATGCTCGTATCTTTTGCATGGAAAATGCCCCCATACTTGCATAGAAGATGCATTTTATCGCACTTTCTTGTGCATTTTATCTCGCTCGCACTGTCTTGTGCACTTACACTTTGTATCTCACTAGCACTGTCTTGTGCATCTTGTGGTCGTATCTCACTCGCACTATCTTGTGCATTTCAAATCACTCACGCTGTTTAGCATATCACACTGTTTTGTGCATTTCTAATCACTCGCGTTGTTTAGCGTATCGCACTATTTTGTGCATTTCTTATCACTCGCGCTGTTTAGCGTATCACACTGTTTTGTGCATTTCTTATCATTCGCGCTATTTTGCGCACTTCAATTGCACTATTTTGTACAGTTTATCATTTGCGCTATTTTGCGCACCTCCGTCGCACTGTTCTGTGCAATTTATCACTTGCGCTATTTTGCGCACCACAATCGCACTGTTTTGTGCAGTTTATCATTCGCTCTATTTTGCGCACCTCCATTGCACTGTCTTGTGCATTGCATTCATCGCGCTATTTTGTGCTTTGCATATCACATCGCACTATCTTGTGCATTTCAAATCAATCGCGCTGTTTAGCGTATCGCACTATTTTGTGCATTGTATCATTCGCGCTATCTTGCGCACCTCACCTGCACTTGTTAGTGTATTGCACCGCGCTATCTTGCGTCGTGACCATTACTTGCATTGTGCATGCATTTTATCGCCCTATCTTGCGCACCTCACCTTTAGCATCGCACTGTTTTGTGCATTCACTCTACTCGCACTGTTTTGTGCACCTTTAGCTCGCACTGTCTTGTGCACTCACCTGGTCCAGGAGACCTTAAATCCTCCGGTCTAAGGAGACCTTAAATCCTGCATCATCACTCGCACTGTTTTGCGCATTGCACTTGCATTTATTCGCACTGTCTTGTACACACACCTGGTCCAGGAGACCTTAAATCCTCCGGTCTAAGGAGACCTTAAATCCTGCATCATCATTCGCGCTGTTTTACGGATCATACTTGCATTTTACTTGCATTTCATCGCATTATCTTGGGCACCTTCGCTGGTCTAGGAGACCTTAAATCCTCTAAAGGTGCAATTCCTTTGGTGTTTGTCGTGCCTGAACGACTTCCAGTGGTCTGGTATAGCCACCTGCCTGTGTTAGCAGTGAGTTCCTAGGAGATCAACTGAGATGGTGGAAACTAGAGTTCGAATGGCTCTTGCCTAGAATGCAAAGGTTCGGGATTTCCGAGACTAAAGTCTGGTTTAAATACCCAGAGGTATATCCTTGGCTTGAAATCTGTATGGCAGCCCCATAGATTGAGATAGCATGTGTATGCGCCTCAATTTTGGATACCGAACCAACCTAGTCTGTCACCCTGTTGGAAAATAGGGAAAGCTGCGACCATAGTTAGGGAGAAAAGTAGTACCTGTGGCTCAATCAAGAAGAAGCGAGAGATCCCCAGCAGCATGAGGCACGATATTGCATGTACGGTTCATTCGAGGCTGGTGCGACCAGACGAACCGCGCAGGTATTGTATTTTCTCCGTGTGAGACGTGGCGAGAATTGAACAATTCTCCGCATTCTTAACTGCATGAAATGTAGTTGTTGCTTTGCATTCTTGCTTAAAACTGTTGCATCTATTGTGAATATGTGCTTCATTACAGCTTGCTGCATTTGCATGACCATTGAGATACCTTCGGCTTCTTGCATTATCGGTTGCATTTTGCCCCTGCCTGCGGGCATGCCTGCGAGCACATCTCTGTTTGTCTTGCCTGTTTGTCTAAGTCTTCGGCCTTGTCAAAAATGGGTCGTCTCTGGGCTTTGACATTCACTCCCGTCACTTATGACTTCCGAGTTCTGTCAAAGAGGGGCAACTGTAGACACCCCATTTTTGACCGATCTTAAGACTCAGACGTCACCGATTGAGCACTTGGTGATGTCGCATATTGTGCTTGTTCAGAAGTTTCAGAGTCCCGGTTGCAAGCCTTGCCTCCGGACTTCCGGACTCTTTTGTACCTTGCCTTGATTTGCAAACCAGGTCCCGTTTTCACTGTTTTCTCTTCCCGAAGGGAGGGAGAGGTCTCGTAGATCATCTCTTAGTGGCCGTAAGCTACGTTTCGTGGTCGTAGGCCATTTTTCCCGTTTGGAGCTCGGTTTCCAGTTTTTCGGAGCCGTCGGCCGTGTGCCTCGGTTCGGGACCGCTTAACCACCTCCGTTTGCTCCATTTTTTGGTATGCCTCTTATTTCCTCCCTTTTGAGGGACACTGGGGTCCGAGAGACCAACTTCGTGATCAAACGCCACCTCCGGTGCTTAACAGTAAGTTTTCGGGCCCTCGGACCGCGTGTTTTGGCCCCTGAACCTTCGTTTTGCATCGGTTTGGGTTCATTTTTGGTGGAGACCTTATTTTCGTTGTTAGAAAGGTTGTAGGAGAGTGGGAGGCCACCAATTTTTCTGAAAAACCAGCTTTTTTTGGTCAAAAGTGATTCAGCATGAATCTGGGAAGGAGGAAAACACTGCGCGGCTTCACCGAAACGAGCATAACTCTTTGCATACTTGGATTTAAGATATGAGGTTACCACCATTGGAAAGCTTACTTCCGGGGCATCATTTTTCACTCAAGAATCTCCTAAGGACAAGTTCAGGTGGGGGAGATATGGTTGGTTAAAGTCCGTTTGGACCGAATCTGCGCGGCTTCACCAAAACAGGCATAACTTCTTGCACAGGAGGAATTTTGATGCAAGGCTTGTGGCATTGGAAAGCTAACTTCTGGGGCTTCATCCTAGGAGGTGGCCGGCCACCTTGACCCTTTTGACCTGGTCAGCCGGTCACCTAAACTGGTTGGCCAGCCACTTGCCTAATCGGTTGATCACTTTGGCCCTTTTGAGCTGGCCGGCCATTTTTGCCCTCCTGAGTGTGTTCCAGCTGTGCCAGCTATTATGTATTTGACCCACTGTCCGAAGGTCTTCCCTTTTGGGGGAAAATTTGAATTAGTTTTTCCCCCTTTTTCTCCACCCCTCTCCCTCTATATAACCAGCCTTTCCCCTTCATTTCTAAGGGTTACAAAAACTTGTTTGGAGCTCTTGCATTCAATCTCTCTCTCTCTCTCTACTCCAAGCACCAAAACCCATTAAGTTCTACACCATTTACCCTACACCTCATAGCACAAGGCCTCCATCCCTCATTCCAATACTTTGGGATTGTTTTGAAGAGGTTAAAAGCTCAGAAAATTGGTCCAAGAGCTGCTGGTTCATTGTTCTTCTAGGGTGAGTCCCTATTTCCTCTTTTTTTGCCCTATTTTGCATGCTATCTTAGTTTTTTTTCTTACAATTTTGGGCTCCGACCTGAACTGGGAATAGTCTTATTTTGAGCTAATCTTCATGTTTGATCAAGGACTTTTCTCTGTTTGAGGTCTCCTCCTCACCCTTTGTGTTTAATCTCTCTTTTAGGGCTTATCTTGCTTGATATTTTAGCCCTATTTTTGAGCATTTCTGGGCTTCGAGCCAAACTGTGAAGTGCCTTATTTTGAGCCCCTATTCAACTTTGTTGAAGGGCTCTTTACTGTTTGAGGCCAGCTGCTACCACTTGTCTCTTTATCCCTCTCTTAGGCCTTTTTCTTGCATATTGTTTTAGCCCCACTTGTGTTTATTTTTGAGACTTGATATAAACTGTAAAGTGCCTTTTTTTGAGTTCCTCTTCAACTTTGTTGAAGGGCTCTTTGCTATTTGGGGCCAGCTGCTTTCCCTTGTCTCTAATCTCTCTTTTAGGGCCATTTTTGCATAATAGATTAGCCCCACTTGTGTTCATTTTTGAGACTTGTTATAAACTGGAAATATGCATGTTTTGGGACTGTCTTACCTCTGTCTTCACGCTTCATGATCAAATAATGCATGCTTTGTATAGCTGTAAGTCATTCTATGTGCCTAGTTTCGAGTTTCGTGGTTCATTCCATGTATCGGGTGCCATGTTTCCATGTTTTGGGGCTGTTTTGTATCATATTTCAGCGCTGAAATTCGCATGTTTGCATATCATGTTCCATGCCTTGCCATGCTTTGGGTAGAGTGGCATTTGATGCCTTAGGCTTGGTCCTCGGTTTGCGTGCATGTGTGGCCTTTTTCTTGCATGTTGTTTTAGCCTCACTTGTGTTTATTTTCGAGACTTGATATAAACTGTAAAGTGCCTCTTTTTGAGCCCTTCTTCAACTTTGTTGAAGGGCTCTTTTCTATTTGGGGCCAGCTGCTGTCCCTTGTCTCTGATCTCTCTTTTAGGGCCATTTTTGCATAATAGATTAGCCCCACTTGTGTTCATTTTTGAGACTTGTTATAAACTGGAAATATGCATGTTTTGGGACTTTCTTGCCTCTGTCTTCACGCTTCATGATCAAATAATGCATGCTTTGTATAGCTGTAAGTCATTCCATGTGCCTAGTTTCGAGTTTCGCGGTTCATTCCATGCATCGGGTGCCATGTTTCTATGTTTCGAGGCTGTTTTGTATCATATTTCAGCGCTGAAATTCGCATGTTTGCATATCATGTTCCATGCCTTGCCATGCTTTGGGTATAGTGGCATTTGATGCCTTAGGCTTGGTCCTCGATTTGCGTGCATGTGTGCACGTATTTCGAGTGTCTCATTTTCATCTAATGGCTACTGATGTGAGTGTGGCTGAGGTCCACTCATGTTGGTGTAAGTCCATTGTGCATTGTGTATGCCATTTCATTCCATGGCATTGTGTATGCTAGGTTGTATGTTAGCGCATCGTGTATGCCTCGTTACATCATGCATTGTGTATGCCACTTAATAGCATTGTGTATGCTAGGTTGCATGTTAGAATTGTATTCATGCATGTCATGCATATTGCATTGTGTTTGGGATAGGAGTTAGCCCGAGCACGGGAAACGAGGGACGTTTCGTACTTCGAGTGACGGAACGTGTCTCAATTCCCGGTCACCGACACTCCGGATTATCCATGATGGAGTTTAGGTCTTGTTGTGTTTATATGTGCATTCATTTCATATTGAGTCGTGCAATTCGACTCCTCGGCCATCATGCATCGATATGCGTGATTGGTGGCACGAGGATCGAGGACTACACTCCCTGAAGAGTAGTCATGCATACATATGTGAAAATACTTTGCCATGCCCCTTTGTTGCTCTCTGTTGCAGCAAATCAGAAATCGACAGTCTTCCGGAGCTTGACACGCATTCCAAGGACAATTGCAAACAAAGGCAAACCGGGGCATCGCGAGGGATTCTCCGCACAAGGCAACCCGAGCATGCATCATTCATCATCCGGAGCAGATTTGAGGCAGTCCCTGGCTTGCATGCCAATTTATTGCTTTCCTAATTTAATTTGTTAAATAATTAGGGTTTTGGACTATAATTATTCATTTGGGACTGTATTATTCTTTCGGACCCTCTGCGCGAGGGCACAACTGTAATAAGTGTGCGTGTGTGTGATGTATGTCTTCCAACCCCACGTCTTTCTCCCTTTTATTTACCCGCTTATGATGGTTAGATTAGGGCATGTTTCAATTAGCATACAGTATGATAGCATGTTTGCATTCATTCATCTGTTTTGCACGCACCGGGCTCGGCGCATCATACTAACTGCATTGTATTTTTAATTCCAAATTGAATACATGTTAGCTGTAACATTTCATATGTCATGTTTAGAATAGCCGAGCCTGCTATAGTTGCAGTTTTTGCATGTGTTGCATTAGGCATTTCTGTATAATTAGGATCATGCATGGATTTCTAATTAGCTTCTGTTTTGGCTTGGAGTACTCGGTAAGTTTTATGCTTTAGCATCATTGCATGTGTGTGAGTGACTGCCATGATAGCATGCTTACCATGAGGCTAATTGCTTATGTGATATAACTGCCTGAATGCCTGTGGGTGAAGGTTGGGTTATTTGGATTGGAACAATTCGTTGACTGTGAGTTTTTTTTAAGCCTACTAGATAGTGGCAAAATCATGTTTTTCTAAGCCCACTCGAGGGTGGCAAATCCACGTCTTAGCCTACTTGCGGGTAGCACCATCAAACCACTTTCAAAAATAAACATGAAATGTTTTGTTCCAATTCAGACGATCCAGTCTATACTTGTATGCTGTGCGCATCACATAGTAAATCTAGGCTAATAACCGGAATAAGAACGCATAATGTTTTCAAAAATAGATATCATGGTTAGTAGAGGCCGATCTTTGATCGGGCGAGCGGGGGTGCTCACGAAGTGACCTTCCTCAATCGTACCCAAGTTCCCGAGCCGAGGCAACTTTGGTGATGACGGACACGTGGCCTTAGGCAAACGAGTCAGGGTTTCCTAAATTTTTCCAAAATAAAATATTTAGGTAGCGACTCTGTATCTGGCAAAGCAGTCCATGTTTGGCACTTCTTTCAAAATCTGTTTTCTCAAAACAATTTGTCAGATTTGGACTCTTTGGTTCAGATTAAGAGCCGTGACAATTTTAGAGTCCTGAACTGTAGTGAGCCCAATACGAACAGAACGGGGGGGAGCCATCCCTCCCGGGGCGTTCGGGGACGTCTACACCTGGCTCCTTATCTTTTAGGCCATGTTTATAGAGCCTGTTCTCAATTTTACGAGAAACCTCTTGATGTGAACCAAAGGGGTCCCCTTTGGGTGCTCCAACTCTGACTGTTTGCTTACTTTACTGATTTACATCCCATATGCTTAAAATTCCTTGTTTAGGACCCTAGCACTTATGGGGAAAAATATGCCAGAGTTGTTCTTTATTATGCTTCCTTTGCCTATTACTTAACCTTTTTTCACCAACTTCCTATTTCTCCACCTGCTACTTTCTTCTGCCCCTTTGATGCCAACAAAGGACCTGCTTGGCTACGAACATTCTTAGCTGATAAAGAGTGCTCTACCCCACCCTACAAAGGCATGCGGGCTTCTATTTTGCTGCCGAGGGAGCTGTTCATTGGCACTTTAAACCCTCGAGCTTATAAGTGTATAGCTGAGGTGTACTGTCCCTTTCAATTTGCCAGACAATTTGGGTTAACTCAGGGGATTCCTATTCCACTCTGCAGTCTCTCAAATGTCCATCTTACAGCCAGAGACCTGAGAATACCCAAATCAAAACTGGAAGAAATAACATTCAAACTGCTGAAAGAAATGAGCGAGTTCAAATTTATCCCTTACCTTCCTTCTAGCCTGGCTCTGAAAAGATTTCAAAACTGGTGGACAGCCAATATGGAAGTGCGCCTATCCGTACACCCTCATGACTTACTGATAGGGTTAGGAGTGCCTTCGAAGGCCAAATCATCAACAGTTGAGAACATCCCCTCTCTTTCCACAGCTGCCAAAACTGCTCCTGTAGCCTCATCCTCTCCTGCTAGAGTTACCAGAGCTGCTTCAAAGATGGGTAAGTATTTTCAGGTTTCCCCTTAGACTCTTTTGTTTGTTTCCTTTACATTTATATCTCTTGGTTCAGGGTCTCCACAAGAAGAATCTCCTAAGAGGGCTGAAATCCTAGCTACTCTCAAGGACAAACAAAAGTAGAAAAAGAAAAGGAAGCTGATACTCACTCCTGAGGAATCCGAATCCCAAATTAAAGAAGAAGAGATTGAGAAAGTACAGGAAGTGCCATTACAAGGAGAAAGAGGGAACAGATGATTGTCTCTCTTTCGATTGAAGATCTCACTCATGAGACAGCTGCCATAGTAGTGGAAGAGGAACTCACTTCTGAAGAATCCGAATCCCAAATTGGAGAGAAAAAAATTGAGAAGGAACAGGCAATACCAGTACAAAGAAAAAAGAGAAAGAAGATGACTGTCTCTCCTTTTGATTTGGTCGAAGACCCTATTCATGAAGCAGCTGCTAAGGCAGTAGAACAAGAGCATTCTAAGGCCATAATTGTCTTTGAGAGAGCTGAGAAGAGACGGCAGCAGCAATTCTTAAGAGATGAAGCAGCTACTGCTGATGCAATCCAAAGGGAAACTACAAGAAGGCAACATATTGCTGAGCACTATTCCCTTCGGAGCTCTCCTATTGCTACTATCATTTCTGAAACAAGTAATTTCTTTCATGTTTCTACTGTTTCTCCCTCATCAAATTTTTGGTATTGAGACTTGACATTACTTTACATCTCTTTTTTTGCAGCAATAACTACTGAGCCTATTCTTCCAATAAGGACTCCCTCCGTTTTAGTTGAAGTTGATCAGATGCAAAATGTGAGGACTATTCAGATAATACTCCCACTTTCTAGGCCTACATTCAATGTACCTTCCTTGAGGCCAAGCATTCTTGCATCTCGTTCTTTTGGATTAAATCCGTATCTTCCTTACTTATCTTTGGATCTATCTCAATTCAGTTTTCTTTTGAGCCTTGCTCTTCCCCTTCCTCCTAAGGAAAATCCAACTGCTGCTCCATCTCTGATGGTAGCTGATTCCCCTACAGAGGGTGCTGGCAGCTCTCCAACCCATGGTTTATTACCTTTACCTACTTCCAGCCCTTCTTCCCTTGACCTATTGGTGGCTAGGACCATAGAGACTGCTGAAGATGCTCCACTCATTTCTCCTATCCCTATGCAGTCCTCTGTGCCTTCTACCACTGCTCTTTCTGCATCCCTCATGTCCATGGATGAGGTAGATATCTTCGAAGCAAGACTAGCTAGTCTCTTCGACATGCCCTCTACCTCTTCAATAGCTAATGATGAGGCTGAGCCATTAGTTCTGGCTGATTCCTTGTTAGAAATTCTTGAGAGCTCCTCTTCTTCCAGTAGTAAGCCTTCTGCACCTCTGATGGACTTAGACAGCTGTCTGGAGTTATTGACATCTTTTTCAAGGATTCCTTTCGAGGCTTTACAAAGGCCTATAATAAGAAATGGCTTCCTTTAGTGCTGCAAAGTTGTTGAGCAATCCAGTATACCTGTCTCAAATCATCTATCTCAGGCAGCAACTACTATTGACTTTTACATTAACATTTGTCATGTTGCCAAGGCTGCAGAGGAGAAATTAGTGAGAGACTAGAGCTTTGTTTCCACAGTACATGCTGAAGTCTCCAGGCTAAAGGAACAACATTCCTCTATCTCCCATTTTCGAACTCAACTACTGGAGAGGAAAGCTTAACTTGAGGAGGAGCTATCTGCAGTGAACCAGGCCTTCATCCGAACTGACACCAAACTGCAGATCACCACCTAGGGACTGGCTGACCGGAAGCAGGAAATGACCATAGCCATTCAGTTGTTTTCATCTTTTAATAATAGAGCATCCATTGTAAAAGAATAACTGAGGCATTGTAATGATTTTTGGGCCAATTTATGGCAGAATGTATTCAATTCTTTATGAAAGACAAATTCTTATTTATCATTTGAGTATTTTTGTGTTCTTGTACTTGGCATTTATTTTACTCCTTGTGTTTCCCATATAGTTGGAAAATAAGGCTTCAAATACCTGCCATTAATCTTTTTGGGATATACATATCCATTCAAATTTCTCAAATGGTATGCTCCAAAAGGAAGGACCCTATGGACTTGGTATGGTCCCTTCTAGTTAGGCGACCATTTGCCAAACTTATGACTTTTAATCCCTATTAGGAGCATGGTTTTCCACACCAAATCACCTTCATCAAAGCCAATGTGTTTGGCTTTTTTATTATAGTTTATGGTTGCTTTTTTCTTTTGGAAAGGAATGCTATTTAATGCCAGAATTCTAGCTTCATCTATGCTTTCTTATTCCAAGCACATACTCTAATGGTATTGCTCAAGATTTAATTGGTCTTGACATTTTACCCTCAAGGACTTAACATTAATTTCCACAGGTAACACTGCATCATGCCCATATACTAAGGCATAAGGAATGACTCCTGTGCTTGACCTTGGGGAAGTTCTATAAGCCCACAATACATCCAATAACAAGTTATGCCAATCCCTAGGATTGTCCTCCACAACTTTTTGCATTCCTTTTTTCAAGGACTTGTTGGATGATTCAGCTTGACCATTGGCTTATGCATAATAGGGGGTGGAATTCATAAGGCTAATTCCAAACTCTGCCACAAAAGACTTTACCATTTTCTCATCAAACACAGTCCCATTATCAATAGTTATGGTCTGTGGGATACCAAATCTGTGGATTAAATCTTTTATGAATTCAATAACCTCAGTTTGGTCTACAGCCTTGTATGGCTTAGCTTTGACCCATTTAATGAAGTAATCAGTGGCCACTAAGATAAAACAATGATGCTTCGAAGAAGGTGGGTGTATTTTCCCCATCATATCCATGGCCCATCCTCTAAATAGCCAAGGCTTTACTACCGCATACAGGTCAGTTATGGGCACATGCCTGATTGTGCCATGCTTTTGACATGCCTGGCAACCCGTTGCATATTCTATGCAGTTTTTAAGGATAGTTGGCCAATAATAGGAATGCCTTCGAAGCAACCACCTTATCTTCACACCCGGCTGGTGAGCACCACAGATACCTTCATGAACCTCAGCCATAGCTGTTAAAGCTTCTTTTAGGCCTAAACATTCCAGCAATAAACCATCTCCCCCTCTTTTGTAGAGAGCATTATCGTATATGATGTATTGCATAGATTGCAATTTAAATTTTCTGCTGGCCTTTGAAGATAGGCCAGCCAAGTACTGCATTATTGGATGCCTCCAATCTTGTTCCTGTAAGTCATTATGATTGACTTCCAGGACCACATTCCTTTTATTTAAAGGTGGTATTGATTTCTGGTATGTTGTTTGGCTTATGTCCCTTTGAGTATTATCCCTTCTCTTGAAATTTGAAAATTTCTGAGCCACATCATTAGCTCTATTATTCAAGAATCTTGGGACATGAGTTACATTTCCTAGTTAAAATTGAGAAAGCAGATGTAATGCAACAACATAGTATGACAACATGCTTATACTTTGACATTTGAAAATCCCTTTCACTTGGTTAACCACCAATTGAGAATCTCCAAATATGTCAACTGCATGAACTTATAATCCAATAAGAATTTCCAATCCCACTATTAAGACTTCATATTCAGCTTGATTATTAGAACAAGTAATTTCATCCACTCCAAAACCATGTGTGGTTTCTATTCCTTGTGGTGACTTAATCACTATACCAATTCCAGTTAGGCCATTGGCTTTCGATCCATCAAACCACATTTGCCATGGCTCAACACTAGCCGTACCAAGTTCCATTATCTCTTGACTTTCTGTTTGAGATGGATGGTCTGCCAAAAAATTGGCTAAAACTTGTCATTTCACTGTCTTTTGGGAAACATATTCTAAATGAAATTCTGATAAGGCTAATACCCATTTGCCAATTCTTCCCATCAACATTGGTCTAGATAACATATACTTAACCAAATCTGTGGTTGCAATTACCAAGACAGTTGTAGGCAAAAGATAGTATCTTAATTTCATTGCAGTAAAATACAATGCAAGGCACAGCTTTTCTACAGCTGAGTATTTACATTCACAAGAATTTAAAAACCTACTAAGGTAATAAACAGCTTGCTCCTTACCTTCTTCATTGTCTTGGGCTAAGAAAACTCCCAATGAATCTTCTGCTACAGCTATGTACAACTTCAAGGGCTTATCACCCTTTGGTGGCATCAGCACTGGAGGGTTGGCCAAGTAGGCAGAGAGGATTGGAAACTTCTTGGGCCTATGTAAGTAACACAAGAGAGGAATACCAGATTGACACAGATAAAGCAAAGCCATCATGAAGCCAGACCTCCATCAGTAAGAAAAAGAAATACAAAAAGTTCTTGACATGTTATCTTTCTTCGAAAGATCTCATTCTAACACTGCAGGAAATGACTAAAGTATTTTTCTTCCTTATTAAGGTGTAAAGATGAGAGGAAATGTTGTGTGAACAGCAGAGAGTATAAATTTCTTTTCG
>NW_021026956.1:534090-547776 GCF_004153795.1 Camellia sinensis | reverse complement strand
ATAATTATTACACACAGCAGCACATACACATAGTCCAAACCCATTTTCTTTTTTTTTTATTTTCTTTCTTTATTTATTCTTTTAATCATCTTTTGCACCCCACTCACTGCCTCCCTCAACAAACATAGCATACTTTATTTATTTATCTTCTCTTTCTTGTGTTCCATTTTTCACCCAAAAAAAAAAAAAAAAAAAAAAAAAACAACATTCATCATTCCACAAAACTATTTATTTCTATCGGGTCTTCGCCCTGATCATAATTTTACACAAAAAAAAAAAAAAAAAAAAAAAAAAAAAACAAACAAACAAACAACAAAACAAATCGACACCCAAACAAACAACAAACCAACCACATCCACCGGGATTTTTACTCTCTCTATCTCTGCCGCCGGTCTCTTCTTCTTGCCTCCATCATGGGCGTCCTTGCCGTGTTGCCTCCGTGTTTCCCACTCACTGGGCATGACCACTATTCCTTGCTCCTCCACTGCAGCATATGGCGGCCCTCCAAATCGGAACATCACGGTGGCCTTCCGCTTCAGCTCCTTGTTTTCTGCCCTTAGCACGCTATCTCTGCTCGCGCATCCTTATACATGCGTTGAGACAGAGCCAGCTGGGAGTTTAACTGTTGCACCTCATTTGTCCTACTCTGAGCCGGTGCGACAGATTTGTGACCGCCGTCATGGACTCCACACATGCCTTCAAACGTATACTGATTGGTCCACATCCGTTTGCACTGCCATTTTTTGCTCCACCGACTGCATCGGAAAGTTCAACGGAGCAAACCCAGTGGTGTAGTTGAGGTTCACGGGACACCGCACCAGTTCTCTCTCTGTGGACTCGTTGAGTCGGGAAGAGAGTGAGCAGCCCACGGGACGACGAAGCCATTTTCTCTCGCAACAGAGTGTTACAGCCTCTCTCTCTCAGCACAACAGTGTTACAGCCTCTCTCTCTCAGCACAACGCAGAATTCTTCAGAGGTTTCTCTCAGTTTCTTGTCTCAGCCTCTGCCTCGGCTCAGCTCCGTCTTGGTTAAATAGCCGAGGCAGCCACGCGCATTGCGCGCTCTTCTCGCCGACAAACTGGCACGCCTTTTCATGGCACGCCTTTTGATGCATTCGGCACGCCTTTTGATGGACGCCTTTTGAGGTGCGGGCACACCTTTTGAGGGCACGACTTTTGAGGGCTCGATATCTAATCCATGATATATCTTTTGGGCAGCCTATATACACACTCATACAGTATCTTCTACACCGGTCAGCTTTATCAATCCCTTTGTTTCAACCTCAAATAGGTTTCTATCTTCACACCTATTTGAGTTTGAGGGGGGTATACACAGTAATTGTATAAGTCGGTCATGGCGCACTCCTAAGTCGCCCTTGGTGCACCACCACAACTCATTCTACAACGGTCCGACATGACCCCGTAAACTGTCTCTCTACACGGTCCGACATGACCCGTAAACTGTCCTGCTACATCGGTCCACATGACCCGTAAACTGTCTTCTACAACGGTCCGACATGACCCCATAAACTGTCTTCTACAACGGTCTGACACGACACCACACAGTTCTAGCTACATCGGTCCGACATGACCCCGTAAACTGTCTTCTACAACGGTCGACATGACCCGTAAACTGTCCTACTACATCGGTCCGACATGACCCCGTAACGTCTTCTACAACGGTCCGACATGACCCCGTAAACTGTCTTTTACAACGGTCCGACATGACCCCGTAAACTGTCTGCTCCAACGGTCCGACATGACCCCATAAATGTCTTCTACATCGGGTCACCGACCACACATGTCTTCTACAACGGTCCGACATGACCCCGTAAACTGTCTGCTACAACGGTCCGACATGACCCCGTAAACTGTCTGTACAACGGTCCGACACGACCATACCGTGTCTCCTATCCTGTTTTGTTTTTTATTTATCAGTTTACTTTTCTGTTTTGTTACTCTCTTCAAACTCAAGTTGGTTAGTTCCTATCCTCCTTGAGTTTGAGGGGGCTGTTTAATGTACACTAAACCTAACCCCACTAAACCTAACACACTTACCATCTCCACTACCACCCACCACCTCACTACCATCCACTACCACCACTCACTTACCCACACCTCTCCTATATAATAGCTTGTAACATACAATACAGATACACATCAATCTTGTATCATCAACAAATCAGTCAATAATATACTTCATTTTATTTTTACAATCACTAACATGCCATTGAAATCCAAAAGCAAAAATTGATTTCATTTCTAGTTCTCAAACCTGAAATTCAGTGAAATCCACGTTCTTGTTTCAACACCTCATTCTGGTTTAGTTCTCAACTTCATGCCACTGAAGCTGACATAAGAATGTTGTTCGCTCAATGATGACCTTGCTCGATGACTCCTACCATGAAGTGATTTGGTTCTCAAACGGTGACAGATCTGTTTCTTCGCAGTAGAGATCTCTCTTGCCATTTTATGTCTTGTTCTCTTTGCAATTTCTCAGCTTTCCTCCATTAATACATTCAAACTTGAGAATGTGCCGTTTTTGAGATTAATCAGAGATGATGTTGGTGCTCTTCTTGGCATAAAACAGATAGCAATTTGTTATGGTTCAATTAGAAGACATGGAAGAGACAAACTGCATTGTGTTAGGGCTAAGCTAATACAAAAAATGAGGATAGTTTTGTCATTTCAATTTAAACGCAAAAAATATATACCTGCAAAAAAGTAATTTCATATATTTGTATGTTACTATGTTTATTTACATTGTTATTAGAGGGGAGGTTTGTTGTAATTATTGCCAAAACTATGGGATTTGCTTCTTTTTTTTTTTCTCTTTTTCCCCAGAACTTGGAGGTCAGTGTAATGTACGCTTTATTATATTTAAATCACAAATTGTTTAATTTCTGATGTATGCAATAACATGGCCAAGTCAGTGGACTCTAAATTCTCTACTTACTATTCATAGTTGGATTTAATTTTGGTCAAGTGATTTTGAAAATTATGTTTTGATTCCCTTTTAGGAAGAATCAAAAAGTGCAGGGGATGCTCATCGCCCCTACTAGATAACATAGGTCCAGATCATACTAACAGAATTGGTAACCTGAAAGAGGAATGTCAGAGAAATTTGATTTTCAAGAAGAGGACCAATATAATATTCAGGGTGGAGGTCGGCAGGTGTTATTGATTGTTTTTTTTTTTTTTTTTTATATATATTACGAAAAATAAAATAAAAGAAAGAAAAGGAAAGTGGGGCGTGGATGAGTGGGGATAAGATGTGATAATGAGGACGAAAAATAAAATAAAATAAAAGGAAAAGGAAAGTGGGGTGGTGGATGAGTGGGAATAATATTTTATAAGAAGAGAGAGAGAGAGGGGAGGTTTCTGTCTTGGAATCAAAGTGTTCTTCTTTGTGGTGGGTCTGTGAAGATGTCCATTTGGTGCTGTGAGACTGCCTCTGTAATGCAGTGTGGTAATTTCACTCGAGAAGCAACAATAGAGGAGAGAGGAGGAGATTGCCGACGATGTGGAGTCGGTGGCGGAGGAGGAAGAGCGAAGACGACATCGGCGACGATGGAGGGACGGCGACCATCGGCGGCGACAGAGAGCACAAATTCCTTTGATATCAGGGAGAGGAACGTCGGGTTGAAGCCTCCGAGGGCGATGTCGTCGACGGTGAGGTAGGGCAGCGGCGGTGGGGAAACGGATGAGGGCGAGGGACCAGAGAAGGGTTTGTCCAGCGGTTCTCCAGAATGGTCCACCGGAGAGCTCGTCTGATGATGGATCGCCCTGGTACAAAGATCACCAAAAATCTGAGTTTGGATTGGAGACTGGTCACTGTAAGGTGTTTATGGAATCAGAGGATGTGGGTCGGACCCTTGACCTCTCAGCCCTTGGATCATACGAAGAGCTTTACAGAAATCTGGCCAACTTGTTGGGCATAGAAAGATCAGGGATGTTGAGCCACGTGCTCTACCGGGATGCTGCCGGTGCCATTAAACACACTGGAGACAAACCCTTCAGGTAAATCATATACAGAAAAATTAATGACAATAACAAGTACACAACCAATATCTTCTGTTAAAGACCGTGTGGAATATTAAACACGGTTCATTTTGGGTTGATGATTGAACTGGTAAGGTCGGGGTCCGGCAGGCGGTGAAGGCAAGGTCGCCGCCCGCCGGAAGGTGAAGATCACCAAGAGCTAACCTATAGCTCTGATACCATGTAAAATAAAATGAAGTATATTATTGATTGATTTGTTGATGATACAAGATTGATGTGTTTCTGTATTGTATGTTACAAGCTATTATATAGGAGAGGTGTGAGGTAAGTGAGTGGTGGTAGTGGATGGTAGTGGAGGTGGTGGGTGGTAGTGGAGATGGTAAGTGTGTTAGGTTTAGTGGGGTGGATGTAGTGGGTTAGGTTAGTGGGTTAGGTTTAGTGTACATTAACATATGCAATTTACATATATATGGATGCACAAGTAATAACAGCCAATACCCTCTTTGTGTACATAATACATATACGTCATGTTCGTTTGGATGGACATGAACTTGGGATTGGATTAATAGTCCAATGAAATTATTAATCCGATATTTGGTTAAACAATTGAAGTACGGATTAACAATCTATCCGAATATAATATCCCACATATGATGGACTATTCAATCCCATAAAGAGGAGTGGGATATAAATTGGAGGACTAAGCCAAAGTCTGAACTATTAGTCACTCCTTATAATTCCAACTTAATTCAAACATATAATAGGATACACAATCCAAATGGATTCGTAGTCCTAGGACTATTAGTTATGGGAATGCTAATCCAACCTAATTCAGTCCGCCCAAACATGGCCATAGGTTAATATGATATGATAATATGCTTCTCAGTTCTCAATGTATCAACAAGAGCTCTGGTGATATTAATTATTTCTCATTTTTACAATTGATTTGAAGAGAAGAGGGTAAGGAGAAGCTGTATCATGCAACGTTGCGATTAACAATTCAATATGCTTTATCATAGCATGTAATAGATGGTGTGTTTGAACCTCAATGCTTATTCGATAATTAAAAAGAAATATTTACATGTAATAGATGGTGTGTTTGAACCTCAACACTTATTTGATAATTAAAAAAATATATATTTACACGTATTTGACTTACTTATATGTTTCGAAAAAATATTTGTTACTCAAAAATCATCTTATCCTCCCACCTAACGGACTTGCCAACTTATCAGATATAGAAGAACATTTGCCACTGAGACTCTAAGATTCTATAGGACCAAAAGGATGCTTTGGCTATTCTCATCAATAGATGCATAATAAAATGTAGTAGTACTAGTGTGTCTTCATTTGAAGAGAAAAAATTCGAGAAAGTGAAACAGTAATTAAAAATGTGAAACTTAAAAACCTTATGTAATTTTTGGTACAACATACGGTAAGTTGGTAGTAGTGCTGCTCACAATCTCTCTTTTTTCTTAAAGGTTAAAAAAAGATAAGACAAAACGACTAACGGGTGCTACTCTCTTTTTAATTACTGTAAACTCTTCCCATTAAGAGAACCTATAGTTGTGTGTGGCACTAACATTTCTTTTTTCACATCTTTGATTCAGTTAAGTAACTTGAAAAAGAAGATTTAAGCTTTTCCTTTTAAGAGAATCTAATCCCAAAGTATTTGGTTGAATGAAAGAGACCAGAGTGAATATCTTCACCTTCATATGTATAATTACTTTTTGCATGATTTATTCTAGAGGAGCCATATTTTCAACAGTCAGGTCCCATAAGTTTCTATAGTAAGAAGACAGTACTGCCCCCTAATCAAATGTGATCAACAAACATAGATTTTATATTGCAAATCCTAATATTATGAGTCTTTTGGTTTGTAATGAATGGATATAATATGTCACATCATTTTGTGAAGATTTCCTGTGTAATTTTTCTATTCAATACCCAATTTACAACCTAAGATCATATCCTCAGCTCAGATCATCCCTTGTTCAATTGTCCCAATTAGGAAAAAAAATACTCCATCACACAATGGGTCTTTAGGACCATATATTGTGTAGTGGAGAGTGGCTTTGAGGCAAGTGGAGTAATATCATGTATGGTGAAGAGAGGCCTCAAGTCAAGCGAAAAGAAAAATTCGAACAAAAAGTATTTGCCCATTTGTAACCTCTTAACTAAGGGCAAATAGGACTTTTCACATCCCCTGCGTCCTTCTAATTCCAAGTGTGCTCCCACCAGATATCTGAAAGGAATCCCCACCCCCCCTCCCCCCACAGGCTTGGCGAAATTAATGAAAAGCATAAAGTTTCCAGAACCGCAACTTGGTTGCATGAGACAAACCACATTTTGGCAATTATTGGATGCACCCACATTTAAGACAGTTTAGTACCAACAGTTTTGACATATTGGAACAAATTAACTTACTTGTAAATCAATACTACATAACTTCTTGTATTGCTAACTTTGATTCACCATATATATATGCGTTTTGAGGTCTATTTATGGCAGTTTACTAACAAAAGTGTGAATATTCACATTATGGTAATGAGCATAGTGAAAACGTATTCACCATTCAATATTATATGGGTGTGTAAATAATATTAATACCAACTGACAACACAATGACAAATTTTCATTTCAAATTAATGTAAATATAATGACAGTTAACATCCTGATGCATGAGAACGACCAAAACATAATGACAATCAATATCTATGTTTATTTTTTTTGTGTGTAATACATATCAACATTAAATATAAGAGTATAAAAGTCTAAAAAAATAGTGTAAATTAAGAAAAACGACATTATGGAATAAAAATATAAATACATGGGACTAAGTGGGTTATAAATTTTTTTCATAGACGTCTTGGGTTAGAACACTCCTAAATGGGATTTACCAATATAAATCCCTTAAAAAAAACATGTTAATCCTTATTTTCAAATACAATGTTATTAATAAAGAGTTAATTACCAAAAAGTCCTGTTTACATATTTGGTGGTAGCTTAGGTCCTGTCAAAAAGTTTTTGAACCAATAAGTCCTATTTATAGGTAAAAAGACGTTTTGTCCTTTAATCCCAAAACTGAGAATGTTCTCAATTTTAAAACTGAGAATATTTCAATTTTCAAACAGAGAATGATTTCAGTTTATAATTATCAAAATTAAAAAATTTATGTTTGGCTTCTAAGAAAAGTATGGGATTGAAAAGAAAGGTAATTCTGCGAATATTCTAAGAAATTTATAATTATCAATTTTGAGAAATTTCTCAATTTTTTCATGATTAAAATTGAGAATATTATAAACTGAGAAGGTTCTCAATTTTAAAAAACTCTCTCTCTCTCTCTCTTTCAATCTCTTAATTGGTTCTCTCGTCTCAGCTATTCCGTCTGTTTTTCCAGTAAAAAACGAAAAAAAAAATTGAGATTTGTATTTAGATTTTTGGGTGTAGATGGTGTAATGGAACTCTCATCAACAATAATCGTTACATTGAGGTAAAGACAAACAGCATTTCGTCATCTTCTATTTAACTCTCATCAGCCATTTTTATGGTTGTTAATGGCCGAAACAGAGCAATAATGGACTCATCAGAGAGACCCCATCGCAATGCCAGCACAAGCAGTACCAGTGAACTCTTCATCTGCTTTACCTCTCGCCTCTCCACTTCTTCTTCCCCGTCCATGAAGATCTCTTCCAAGTCAATCCTCAGCCTAGGCCGCGCTCGCGACGCATCCGTCTCTCTCTCCACCTCTCTCAGCCGCCGACTCAGAACAAACGGCAGCCTCAAAGGCGGCCAATCTCCCATGTTCCCCACTGGAGCCAAGAAACGAGGTTGCGCTTTCGAAAACCCAGAGCCTTTTTCTCCCAAAGTCACCTATATTGGGCAAGTTCGAGTGAAGACGAAGAAACAGGGGAAGAAGATGAGGTTGTTTGGATGGGTAAAGTGGTCTATTAAAAATTAATGGGACTTGAATGAGCAAATAATTTTATCTAGGACCTAATGGAGTATAAGTTCATAAAATGGGACTTGTATGTAAATGCCCCATTAATAAAACACTCTGCTGGACTGTTACAACAACTTTAACTTAATATATGGAATTTTTGGCATATAATTAAATACTTGATTTAGATTTAACCTAAACAAAATTATTTATTGATTTCCTAAAACCATCTTTATATCAATCCAATTTTTAAAAACATGCAAAAATGCTTTTTGTATTTAGAAGACAACTACGATTTACAATAAAATTGTGTAAAGGGTAATATAATCACTCATCATTTAAAAGGCCAAGCAACTTCTTTAACTGACTATCTATTTTTAAAATTATAGTTTTTTCTTTTTTTATTTATAAAAGAAAACAAATATTATAAAATTATTTGATTGCACTTATCATATCTATTTTTAAAATTATCATTTTCATCTGTGTTATTTATAAAAGAAAACAAATATTATAAAATTATTTGATTATACTTATCATGTGCGGCATATCGCTTTTATGCTTTGGAGGGAAAAAAGATTCAAAGGTAAAGAAATTTAGAAATTAGATGAAGATACCTTACTTCCTTCCGACCCTCTATCCAAACAAAATTATTTTTTTTTCATTCGGGAGGGGGGGTGAAAATTTGTGATACGACTTGAACCGTATATAAAATTAGTAGATTAAGATTGATCATTTTTCCGTACAAATATGTATATAATATGTCTCGAAAACACGAATATTAAACAAATCGAATTAGTGTCTAATTTATATAATACAAAATTGATATGAATAGTTCATATAATAAAAACTTAATTATACATTTTGATATTATTTTTAGTAAAGAGTATCGTAACATTTTTTAATGTATTATATAATTACATCAAATTTATTAAAAAAATATGTAAAATGCAATTTTAAGTTTAATGTAGGTTTTGTTTTTGTTCTTAATTGAACTTGACGTATTTTTTTGTCTATTATCTGAGTTAATTTAGTAAAAAATAAAATAATAAAATTGAATTTTTATAAATTAAGAAAATAAAATTAAGTTGAAATCATATATTTTTATAAATAATTTTATTTAATAGAGATTAGTTTCATTAAATTTAACTTGTAAACAAATTTTTAAATTTTTTCATACATTTCATATTTTTAGTTAATAGTGAAATTTTTTAACATGACACATTAATACGGCACGAATCGGACATAAACCGAAAATGACATGACATGATAATATAAAATAATAAAGGGTCGGCTAGTGTTGAGATAATTGTTAGACAAATCCGATATGACACGACATGATGCCCACCCCTAATTAAGGGTGTTTGATAATATGATTTAATACTTAAAACTAAATGTATTAAGTGATAATCAACTAAACCCATATAATAATCACAATTGACATTACTTAAAAATTTAAGTGTCTCTTAAAATGTAGGCTAAACATAAGCATCAATATTCACTATTATAAACTCACCGCCACTACCACTACCGCTACCACTACTATCACCATCTCTACTGCTACCACCACTACTACCATCACTATTGCTACCACTACCACTACCACCACTATGCCATCATCGCCACTACCACTACCGCTACTATTACTACCGCTACCACTATCATCATAATAACCACCATCATGCCACCGTCATCACCACCACTGTCACCGCTTCATCACAATAATCATTGTTACTATAAGTATTGTGTGTGCTGTTTTCTGACTACACTGCCAAACAGGTACTCAGCTGGAGAACACCGACAGAATAGATTGCGCCCGAACGACCTGTCACAGAAAGATAAGACTCCAGCAGTGGTTCGTCCACCTGGGGCACTCCAGCGATCAAGTCAGTAATCAATATCTCTCAAAGATAGCCAATTGTGCTTAACTCACAAGCCAGAATACAAAAAATGTACCTTAGACCCACGAGGGTGCCCCTCTTTTATAGCCAGCACTTACCTGATTCCTGTAGAAGCCTAGCTTCTCTTGGACTCTTGCTTAATGCTTATCCTGGACTCTCCAATAGATAAACATAAACTCCCTAAGAACTTTATCCTTATCCAGGCTGAGGTCCTCCCTCATTCTAGGACTCTTGTCCCTTATCCGTTCATCTCGAATTCTGGTGTTTCCGCAGATAGCATCGGCCTAGCTGAAATCATCTCAGCACCATTACCAGGACACGTGGTACCTCGGCTGGCACTTCGGTGCCACCTTGGCCATGTATCGTTATTCAAAAAATATGTCCCCACAACTGCCCCCTAGGTTCTATTACCTCGGCATCCTGAGGTGATGGAATCTATATCTTTTGACCATATAGCATGTCGGCTAAGTTTGCTCTATCCTTCATTACCGAGGTCATCATTCATCAGCTCTACATGTCCAAGACTTATAGTCTATTTTCCCAAATGCCTTTAGAACCAAAAACCAAGTTTTTCAAGTTCTTTAACCAAGATCGTCCCCCAAGCCGAGGTCTTTACTTCATTAAATCAAGAACTCCAAGAGTTTTTACACGTGTGTGAGCTGTCACGCACAGCAACTCAACCGTTTTCGCTACGCGTCTCCTCCCTATTGAACCGTACCTGACACGTGCCATCAAGTCGTGTCATTTTTGATTGCGCTGCCTGACAAACACATCGTCCTAAGCACACTAATTGCAATTTGCCGCCTTTTCGTGTTTTGACAAAAACATTTTCCTCTCTCTTCGTCGTTTCACTTTTGCACCTGTGTTCTCGCTCGAGTTTTCAAGTTTTTCTCTCTAAAAAATCCCCAACCTCCATTGTTTCCCTCTTCGAGCTCCCTGTAACCGCTACATTTACCTCCTTCGGCGAAGCATTTGCTGTTCTTCTCTACTCACTGCCACCGTCTAACCCTGGCGTACTTCACACCAGTTTCATTTTCTTCAGTGAGTTACTATATTGCTTTAAGGGAAGCTTGGAGTAGAATAGTAGTTCTTGATTTTGTACTTTGCACAGAAGTTCTTAATTAGCTTACTGTCAAACTGTGTACCATTGTTTGCAATTATCGCCCTTGTGATTCTAAACCTGGTGATGATGTTTTTCCATATGAAGTTCTTTACATCAATGTCCCGAATCTTTGCAAGGGGTTCAACTTTCACCCACTTGGTGAAGTAATCTGTTGCTACTAGCAGGAACTTCTTTTGTCCAGTTGCTTGAGGCAGTTGTCCAACAAGATCCATGTCCCATTGGGCAAATGGCCAAGGGCTGGACACTGGGTTCAAATCTGTTGCTGGTTGGTGTATCAAAGGTGTAAACCTCTAACACTTCTCACACTTTCTGACATAAGCTTCAGCATCTTTCTGCATATAGGGCCACCAGTACTCCTGAGTAATGGCCCTATGAGAAAGTGACCTGTCCCCAGTGTGGCTTCCACATACTCCTTCGTGTATTTCATACAGGAAGTCTTCAACTTGTGAAGAATGTACACACCTCAAAAGGGGACCAGTAAAAGATCTTCTGTAAAGATATCCTTCTGCTGTCAGACTAAATCTTGTTGACTTCAGTCTGATCTTGTGTACTTCTTTATGATCATCTGGTAGTTTCCCATCTCTAAGAAATATGATTATCGCATCCATCCAGCTTGGTTCTATCTCCACACACTTGCCTCATGCTCTGTGTTCAGTGGTTCTACACTTGGACTTGACAAGTAGCCAACCATTATTGTCCTTGTCTCTCCTAGTTTCATTGTACTAGCCAGGTTGGCCAAGGCATCAGCATGGCTATTGTCATCTTAGCTAACTTGCAGTAGTCGGCAATTTTGGAATAATGTTATCAGTCTGCCCACCTCTTTTGCATAGGCCATCATTCTTTCATCTCGGGCTGCGTGTTCGCCCATTGCCTGGTTGACGATAAGCTAGAAGTCACAAAAGACCATCATCTCGTCAGCTTCCATTGCTACTGCCAACTTTAACCCTGCGATCAATGCTTCATACTCTGCTTCGTTGTTTGAGGCTTTAAACCCCAAACGAATGGATTGTTCCAGCATCCGCCCATCTGGTGATACTAGCTTTACTCCTGCCCCCCGCTCCTTGTAGGTTTGAACTTCCATCAATAAACTAGCGAAAGGAGTCGCCGACATAAATACTGCAGGGCCTAAGTTTCTCTTCTTTCCTCTGTTTTGCTATCCCCAGTTGGGTTTCTCCTCATTCACCTAGACATCGTATACCCTGGCTCAACGAAGCCCGATGGTGCCTGGTGTGAACTCGGCCACGAAGTTGGCCAAAACTTGGCCTTTGATTGCTGTTCTAAGTCTGAACTCCAAGTCATATTGACCCAATACCACTGGCCATCTGGCTATTCTGCCTGTCAGATCTCCTTGCTGCAACAAGGACTTCAAAGGATGGTCAGTTAACACCACAACCTTGTGGGCTTGAAAGTAATGATTCAGCTTCTTGGAGGCCATTACTAAAGCCAGTGTCAGCTTCTCTAAGGCTAGGTATTTGATTTCTGCATCTGTTAGGGTTTTACTTACGTAGTAAACTATCCTTTGTTCTCCATTTTCTTCTCTGATTACCACTACACTCACTACATGCTCGGAAACCGCCAAGTATAAGAGCAACTCCTCTCCAGGTACTGGATTCGAGAGAACAGGAGCGATGGTCAAGTATTTCTTTAAGTCGGCCAAGGCGACTTCGCACTCTTCTGTCCATAAAAATTCTGTGGCTTTCTTCACTAAACTAAAGAATGGTTTGCATTTGTCAGAACTTCTGCTTATGAATCTGTTTAGGGCTGCAACCCTTCCAGTCAACATCTGCACTTGTTTTGCCGACGTTAGGCTCTTTAATTCCAAGATGACCTTGATTTGATCTGGGCTTGCCTCAATGCCCTTTCTGATGACCAAGTATCCCAGGAATTTCCCTGACCCAACTCCAAATGCGCACTTTTATGCATTAAGTCGGAGCTGAAATGTCCTTAGGATATCAAAGACTGTCTTTAGGTCGGCCAGATGATCCTCAGATTCCTTGGTCTTCACGACCATGTCATCAATGTATACCTCCATTGTTTTGCCTATTAGATGTCTGAACATCTTAGTCACCAATCTCTGGTAAGGGGCTCCTGCATTTTTCAACCCAAAAGACATCATTCTGTAGCAATATAGCCCTTTTGGGTGATAAATATAGTCTTCTCCTCATCGGGGGGGTACATGGCTATTTGATGGTACCCCTTGTAATAGTCTAGAAAGCTCATCCTTCCATGCCTTGAAGTGGCTGTAACAGCGCCCGAACGCCCCGGGAGGATGAGTCCCGTTCTGTTCATTTGGGGTTACTACAGTTCGGACTCGACTTGTGTCACGGTTCTTAATCTGAACCAAAGAGTCCAAATCTGGCAAATCGTTTTGAGAAACAGATTTTTGAAAAAGTAGTGCCAAACATGGACTGCTTTGCCAGATACAGAGTCGCCACCTAAATATTTTAAAATGGGGGAATTTAGGAAACCCTGACTCAGTGCCGAAGGCCACATGTCCGTCATCACCGGAGTTGTCTCGGCTCAGGAGCTTGGGTACGATCGGGGAAGGTCAGCTATGAGCACCCCCTTTCGCCCGGTCCGAAGACCGGCCTCTACTAACCGAACTCCCACTTTTTGAAAACTTTATGTGTTCTTAAACCAATTGTTAGCCTAGAATTACTATGTTATGCACGCAGCAAACAAGTATAGACTAGATCACCCAAATTGGAACAAAACATTTCATGC
>NW_021026956.1:436594-534021 GCF_004153795.1 Camellia sinensis | reverse complement strand
TAAACATTACAGAAACAAATTGGCTGTGCTTAAACATTACAGAAACAAATTGGCTGTGCTTAAACATTACAGAAACAAATTGGCTGTGCTTAAACATTACAGAAACAAATTGGCTGTGCTTAAACATTACAGAAACAAATTGGCTGTGCTTAAACATTACAGAAACAAATTGGCTGTGCTTAAACATTACAGAAACAAATTGGCTGTGCTTAAACATTACAGAAACAAATTGGCTGTGCTTAAACATTACAGAAACAAATTGGCTGTGCTTAAACATTACAGAAACAAATTGGCTGTGCTTAAACATTACAGAAACAAATTGGCTGTGCTTAAACATTACAGAAACAAATTGGCTGTGCTTAAACATTACAGAAACAAATTGGCTGTGCTTAAACATTACAGAAACAAATTGGCTGTGCTTAAACATTACAGAAACAAATTAGCTGGTCTTTTTGTACGCTTTCAAGTGCTTTAACATTTATGCATGTTTGTTGGTTGAGGGATGAGCAACTCTAATATAAATAGAGAGTTCTTCTTCAAAAAACACATGCTCTAATGAGCTCCTCATATCTTTTCCCTATTTCGGAAACAGTACAAATCATTCGACAATTTAGGTAGGCTTCAGGGCCCCTTCAACGTTTAGAAAACATTTATTTCTCTCTTCTCCTCCTGTCTTTCCAAATCACTTAAATGGAAGAATATTTTAAATTTTATAAAAATGATAGAAATGGGTATTTAAATAGAATGGAGAAAAAATAGAGCGTATTGTTAGAAAATTGTATGATTTATTTTTAGAATTATTATTATCGTTCATTTAAAAAAAAGAAATGATAAAATAATTATATATATCGAATTAATTTAATTTTTTTTTTTTAGGAATAATTCATCTAAAACAGTGGTGAACCTTTAAATAAATATGATAAAATAATTATATTTATCGGATTAATTTAATTTTTTTTTATAGGAATAATTCATCTAAACCGTGGTGGACCCACAGCTCCACACAGCGTTGTCGAGAGATTCCCTTATTTTGTTGCTTACATCATTGCTAGCGCATTTTGCGCATTACCTTAAGAGCATAGAAAAATTATTCTATGGATTTGGGGGCAATGTTACAAATTAATTTGGACTATTCATCCTTTACAGTTTGCAGTGAATAATTGCTCGGAAGAGTAAGCTTGGGGTTAGGAATAAGAATTTCAATTAGTAGTATTTACGCTGCTTTGTTGGAATCAAGTTGAAGGCAAGTCCAGCCACCAGCAAAACAGCACTCCCCAAAAAAAATGGTAGATAAAATTTTCAAGAAAGAACTTGTGAGTTGGTACCTCATCACCCTCAAACTCAAGGAAACTGTAAGAGCCAGAATCCAACAAAGTTCAACTCCTACTGGTACTACTACAACCCCATCAATTGAATACCCAGAAAACCACCAGCAACAAAGTGGGATTCAGCTTGAAACTGGTCAGAATTTTGAAGAGGAGGCCAACAAACCACCAGACCATTCGGCGTGGGTGATCAACATCAAAGAAAAACTCGACCAAGCCCGCCGAGAAAACACAACATCTGCCTGGTCAAAGATGTGCATCTACAGAGTCCCTCAGTGCCTGCTAAAAAGTGACGACAAAGCTTATATTCCCCGGACCGTCTCCTTGGGGCCTTACCACCACGGGCGGAGAGACCTTCGCACCATGGACCGCCACAAGTGGCGCGCCCTTCACCGTGTCCTGAAGCGTACCCAGCACGACATTAGTCTATATCTGGACTCCATTAAAGAGATGGAACAGCATGCCCGTGCTTGTTACGAAGGCACGATTTCTCTCAGCAGCAATGAATTTGTGGAAATGATGGTGCTCGATGGCTGCTTCATACTGGAGCTGTTCCGAGGGGCTATTGAGGGCTTCAAGAAGCTAGGTTACTCCCGGAAGGATCCTATCTTCGCGATGCGTGCCTCGATGCATTCGCTTCAGAGGGATATGATAATGCTCGAAAACCAGATTCCCCTCTTCATACTGGATCGTCTGTTAGGGCTCGAGAACGGCAATCCTGACCAGAGAGGACTGGTAGCCAAGCTAGCAATCCAATTCTTCGATCCGCTAATGCCAACCGATGAATCATTGGCGTCATCACCATTATCACTCGGATATGCAAACTTCGATCCATTTGCAGACCAAGTGGAATTCCCTCTGAATTGAAGACCTATGCAAGAATTCAAATGGATAAAAACAAATTTCCATAAAAATCATGCCATGCATGTAGAATTTGGGAGCTAAAACACTCATTCTTCACATATGAACTCATGCATGTAACAAGCTTTTCATTACATGAACCCACTTCAAAGAAGTTCATATTTTCTTGCCTAATCTTAAATTCTTTAACTTAAGGGCATAATTCTTCAACTACATTCTAATTCATGAAATTAAGGAGAATAATCCTTACCAAAAGGGAGTGAATTTTTGCCTTAGAGAGAGCTTCTCTCTATATGCCTCTTGTAAAGCTTACAAGACAAGCTTTGCAAGAGGGAGATCCCTCCATACACGTGTATGGAGGGGAGCAAAAGCTATACAGCTGTCCAAAAATATCTGCAAAAGCAGATGAACAGCAATCGGCCGGCAAAAAATGCCATCTTGGCCAAACAAAGTGCCGACCGGCACAAAAGAGTGCTGACCGGCAACAAAGAGTGCCGGCCGGCAAACTATATTGCCGGTGGCAGCAAAAACCAGCCGGTGGCATCTAGCCAATGCCGGTGGTGGGTGGGGATGGTCTATAAGCCCCACCTTGCCCTTCCAAGGCAAGATGCAAGTGTTTGGTGCAAAACTAGACACTAAACGGTCAAGTTCGGAGATCCTGAGGCAAGGCGTGCGAGCCGAGACCTCCAGGAACTCCAAACGAACACAAACATGGATAATCACCGAGTGTTCAAACGGTGACGTCCAAGTCTTGAGGACGGTCAAAAATGGGGTGTCTACAGTGGCATCCACCAATTGGTCAATCTTGGATAGTGGGAAACTGTCTTTGGGACAAGTCTTGTTCAAGCTGGTGAAGTCCACGCAGACCCTCCACTTCCCATTTTTTTCTTCACAACAACCGTGTTTGATAGCCATGTTGGGTAGTTTACCTCTCGAATAGCTCTGGCCTCCAGAATTTTATCCACTTCCTCTTCTACTGCCTCAACATGCGTTAACGTAGGCCTCCTTGCTCACTGGATGACAGGTTTAACCGACTTGTCCACATTCAGTTTATGGCAAGTGACCTCAAGGTCAATGCCAGGCATTTCGTATGGTGTCCAGGCAAACACCTCAAGGTTTGCTCTCAAGAATGCCTCTAATTCCTTTTCCTCTTCCTCGGCCAAGCCTGAGCTGGGAAGGAAGAAGCGCTCTTCATCCCCTTGTTGGATTAAGATCTTCTTCAGGGCTTCCTCACTTTTCTCAGCTGGTTATTTGCCGACGTCCTCAAGGACTTCTATGTCTTCATCCTCAATCTCTGTTGTTTCTGCTTCTCATATTTTACAGGTGGATTTCATTGCTGCCATGGAGTAATTATTTGCTTGCACCTGATCCCCTCTAACCTCCTCAATTCCATGTTCTATTGGGAACCGCAGCAGCTAGTGTAATGTTGAGGGATCAGTCCCCATTACATGTAGCCATGGCCTTCCCAGGTTAGCATTGTAAGGGGAGGGGGTATCAATTATTGTGAACTCAGTTTTTACCTTCTTGGTGCCAGCCTGCACCTCCAAACTTGCTGCTCCCAGGGGCCACGTCGGCATCCCATTGAACCCAACCATTGGACCATTGGATTGTTCCAGATCATCTTGGTGAAGGCCAAGCTCCTTGTAACACCTGACATACATGATGTCACAAGAGCTGCCCTAGTCGACTAGAATTCTCTTTACCTAGCACTCTCCAACCTGGAGGGATATCACCAAGGCATCGTTGTGTGGATGCTGCACCATCTTTAGGTCGTCTTCAGTAAAGGATACCAATGGTCCCTGGCACTCGTCTGCCCTAGGTTTCTTCTATCGGACCTGATATACGTGTTGTAAGTGTTTTACCTTCTAAGTTTCCCCACGTATCTTGTTCTCATTCACCTTCGAGTGGATCACATTGATCACTCGAGGTCCGTCTGCCTGTAGTTGTGGTGCTGGCGGGGGTGGTGCTGCTGGAGCCTGAGGCAGTCTCACTTGTTCCTTCCTCGTCTTGGCCTCATTTACTAGGTTCCTTAAATGACCTTGTCTTAATAGGTCTTCTAGATGTGTTTTTAGGGCTCTGCACCCCTGAGTTAGATGCCCATCCTTATTATGGTAGACGCAGTGCTTCCCCAGGCTTCTTCCCATAAATTCGCCAGGAATTTTCTCTGGTGCTCTATAATAGGGCTGATTCCGAATTCTTTCTAAGACTTTGTAAATCGGAATTCGGAATACGGTTGTGACTGCCTGTGCAGCCCTCAATCCCATCTCTTGCTTGTTGTATCTAGGGCTGCAAATGAACCGAGTTGTTCATGAACAAGCTCGGTTCGGCTCGGCTCGTTAAGGGCTCAACTCGGCTCATTTAGTAAACGAGCCGAGCTCGAGCTCGCATAAGCTCGGCTCGTTAAGCTTGGCTCATTTATCTTTATTTAAATTATATAATAAATATATTATTTATATATTAAATAATATATAAATATATATATAAATAATAATATAAATATATATTTTTTTATATATTAAATAATATAAATAATATTAAAAAAAAACTATCGAGCCGAGCCGAGCCGAGCCCGAGTTTCATTAAAATTAACGAGCCAAGCCGAGCTCGAGCTCAATAAACGAGCTCGACAAGTAAACGAGCCGAGCTCAAGCTCAACAAATCTCGGCTCGGCTCGATTCGTTTGCGGCCTTAGTTATATCCAGTATTACCCCGGCCTCATTTCGGTGAGCCGTTTCTCTTCTCTTGTTTTGACGCCTTTGTCCCTAGCGTGTCTTCCTCGACTCTCGCGCACTTCTTTATCCTGGCCATAAGTTCCTCCATACTTTTTGGCAGTGTCTTTGCCAGTGATTTTCGAAGCAGACAATCATCGTTCAAGTCGTTCTTAAAAGACACGACTGCCACCTCTTGGTTGCATCCTGGTATTCAGTTGAATACCTCATAATACCTCTTGGCATAAGCCCTAAGGCTTTCATCCTCGCCTATTCTCAAAGCCATTAGGGAGTTCACCCTTAACGGCTGTAGTTTGTTTGTCAGAAACCTAGTCACGAACATCTCGGCCAGGCCTTCCCAGCTTTTCACAGTTCCTTTCGGCAACTTGTAAAACCAGTCTTATGCGATTTCCCCGAAGGATGAGAGGAACACCTTGCAGAGCAACGGCTCGTTCCCGGTGTATAGTGCCATCGAGTTTAGGTACAGGCCGACGTGAAAGTTAGGGTCAGATTTACCATCGTATATCTGGAACCTCGGCATGTGGAACCTCTTTGGGGCCTCAAATTTGTCCAATTCGGCTTGACAGAAGAGGTTAAGGATGAGAGGAACACCTTGCAGAGCAACGGCTCGTTCCCGGTGTATAGTGCCATCGAGTTTAGGTACAGGCCGACGTGAAAGTTAGGGTCAGATTTACCATCGTATATCTGGAACCTCGGCATGTGGAACCTCTTTGGGGCCTCAAATTTGTCCAATTCCACCGAGAACAGCGTTCTCGGCTTGACAGAAGAGGTTACCTCAGCATCATGCCACTTCCTCTGGAGGTAATCTCTCAGATCCTCTTTGGTCCATCTAGGAGCTCGACTATCAACGGATTTTAGCCTCTTTGGTACGTTACTCCCGGTGTCATTATGAGTCCTCTTGGACCTCTCTCCATTAGTTGTGTCGAAACAAAGTTCCTTCCCATGAACATGTCGATGTTCTTTGGGGTTAGCTTCTTTGGTACGATGCGTCCTCCGAGAATCTCCATTTACTGACTCTCCTCGCCCGACCTCCCTTGAAGGCCGATGAGAGAGTGTTCCTTGGTCCTGGTGTGTTAGGGGACTTGAGGAACTGTTGTCTGCCCTACTTTCTAGGCATCGTTCTTTGCTGCTGGAATCAGCGTGTCTTGTAACGGAAACGGTGGCTGCATGGCGTTGTTCTGCATCGTGAAATTGACGACCGATTGCAGGTCTACCAATTTATTTGTCATTCCCTTCATCTCTCCGTCCCTCCTCAAGCATCTGTCTTTCCATACCTGGAGGTCATCCTCAATGTAATACCCTCCTCGGTCTGCCTTCTTCGGTACGTCTCTTTCCTGGCTGACATCTTTCTCTCCGGGATTCTGATCCCGAGTTTCTTCATTGTAGTTATCCTCTTCTATGTTAGGATCAAAGTGTTTACCATTTTCAGTAGGGATGTCGTTTCCAATCTTCTCTTTCTGTTTGTCGTTGGCCATATATTCTCCTTTCATTTTCCACAGACGATGCCAAATTGTGTGTGCTGTTTTTTGACCACATTGCCAAATAGGTACTCAGTTGGAGAACATCGGCCGAATAGATTGCGTCCGAACGACCTGTCACAAAAAGATAAGACTCCGGCGGTGGTTCGTCCAGCCGGGGGCACTCTAACGATCAAGTCAGTAATCAATATCTCTCAAAGATAGCCAATTGTGCTTAACTCACAAGGCAGAATATAAAAAACATACTTTAGACCCACGAGGGTGCCCTTCTTTTACAGCCAGCACTTACCCGATCCCTGTAGAAGCCTAGCTTCTCTTGGACTCTGGCTTAATGCTTATCCTGGACTCTCCAATAGATAAAGATAAACTCCCTAAGAGCTTTATCCTTATCCAGACTGAGGTCCTCTCCCATTTTAGGACTCTAGTCCTTTATCCGTTCATCTCGGATTCCGGTATCTCCGCAGATAACCTCGGCCTAGCCGAGATCACCTCAGCGCCATGACTAGGGCACGTGGCACCTCGGCTAACACTTCGGTGCCAACTTGGCCACGTGTCGTTATTCAAAAAATGTCCCCACAAGTATTATCATCATTTTACTACCACTATCATCGCTGCCACCGCCACCACCACCACCACCTCACAATATAAAAATTAATCTACTCATCAATAAAGGTAAATAGAGATAGATAGTTTAGAGGGACTTGAGTATTCTAGAGCCAACAAGGGGAAGAGAGGAAGAACTAGGGTTCAAAAAGAGGAAAAGGGGAATTGAGCAAAGGTAAGAAATTCTCCCTAAATCTTACGAAATAAGGTGGCCTCTATCATGAAATAAGTTAAATAAAAAAGTGGAGTTGTGTTAATGGTTATTAAAAACCTTAAAGATGAAAATTGTAGGAAATAGCTTTTAATTGGAGCTCATGTGACATCATTTTAGTTGTTCCATGTAGGATTATGCATGACTCCACAAAATTTAAAGAGAAATTGTATTGATTTTAGCTTTGGAAACCACACTTTCTATTGAGAATGATTTTACACTCAAAGTTCATGTTTTTGTGATCTAATTTGGGTAATGAGCCTTGTTTTAATAGTTTAAAGTTGCAAGTATTCAATTCATGTGAATTTGAAGTGATTTTGAGCCTTCTTTTATGTAAATGAGATTGGGTTCTGAAAAGGGAAAAAACTCCATATGCAATAGAAATTCGAACTGAATTTTCACCCAGATCGCTTGAGCGGCCTGGGCCATCGCTTGAGAGGCCAAGCTTGATTTGGCCCAATTTGCACACTGAAGTTCGTTCGCACGTGCGGCCTAGACCACCGCACAAGCAGCCAGACCACCGCACATGCGACTGGGGCCACCGCTCGTACGGCCAACAGGGCCAGCCCAGATTGATTTTTCTTTTGATTTCTTTGACTTCCGGGCCTCCAATTGCATGGTTTTCAACTATATTTTCATGTGCATGTGCATGTGCATGTGCATGGGATGAATTTAAAATGAAACGAAGAATAAAAAGGATCGGGTTAAATGATTAGTAACAAGTAAGTAACGGAGAAGTTAGTGACTAACTGAATATTGAACCATTATGCTTCCATGTACCTACGTAGGTCAAACGCCACATCAAAGTCAAGTGTTACACGGGACTAACGGTGAGTGACAATGTAGTGAAACTATGCTTGAATTATAATTCTTTTTGATTTTTATTGACATCGTTAAAGTTTGTTCTATAGTAATATGTTGACTGAATACGTGAACCCACTCTATATAATACGCTCACGTAGCCCATACCCGGGGGTAATAATACCACAGTCTAAATTCATGTGGCCCTCACCTGAGGGTAATAATACCGTGGTCTACGTTCATGTGGCCCTTGCTCGGGAGTAAGAATACCACGACTTATGTACACGTGGCCCTTGCCTGGGTGTAACAGTACCATGGCCAGATGCGTATGAGATATCGAGTTATATGGACCTGATTTGAAGAGCTAGTATATGAACCGGTGGTTCCACAAGATTGCTATATTTAATGTACATGTTACTGCTATATGACTTGATTGTACTGTTCAAATGGTTATTATCTCTGACCTTGTATTTTATACATTGTTATTCACTGGGCTCTAGCTCACAGTTCATGTCTGTCATGTAGGTGATCTAGCTCAAGAGAGGGGTTAAGGGCGTCAACCTACTTTCTAGTTTGTCAAGCCAACTGTAGTGCCTCTCTTCAGGGTTCTTTTTGGATTTAACTCTAAGGCTTTTGGGTGAATATGAATTTACCCTTTTATAAAGTGATTAAGTGACTTGTAGCAAAGTGTTTTTGGTCTTATGCTTAATTGGGTATTGTGTTTGCTTTTGGTACATGTATATGATGTAATAAGATATGGGATGATTGTACAGTGATGTATATAAGGTGTGTTTATTCATTTTAGTTCATAGCTCATTGGACGATGATTTATGATTTTATTAGCTTCTGTCTAGCCCCATACTATTTATTATTCAGCAAGCCTTTGGTAATTGTGGATTACTGGCCAGTTACGTCTCTAATCCCATGGGGCAGGGGTTGGGTCGTGACATCCAGATTGGCCACTATCTCACTAAATTGTTTCATACTAGCAGAGATTGATAGGCAACCTTTTTTTTCCCCAATTCTAATAATTTCATTAAAGTCACCCCCAATGCACCATGGTAGATCATACCTAGCTCCAAGGCTTAACAATTCATCCCACATAATTTTCCTTCTATTGGCTTCATTTGGAGCATAAACATTAATCAAAATCCGAGGAAATCATACCTTTTAGTAGTATGAAATTTGGACTCTGGATGCACTCACAAACTGAGAATAATGACCTGTCCCAAACGCAAATAATACTATCTGAGGATCCCTCGGCTTTTATTGCTGCAAAGCCCGGATCATTATATGGCCATATTGAGTGACAGAGCTGGCTATTAATTACTTCTATCTTTGTTTCTTAGAGGAACAGAATATCAATTTTTCTTTGAGAGATCAAATTTTTGACTCCTCTTCTCTTTTCCCTTTTCCCTAATCCCCCTATATTCCAAGAGATAATCTTCATAGGAAACATTATTATATATCCATTTATAACCTGTGTGTGCCAAGGATTAAATCCTCTCACCTCCTGCTCTATTGGTTTGAAGCCCATTCTGATCATGGAGCTCTTTGAGTTTACTAACAACCTCATCATCATCTTCTTTACTTTTCAACCCAGGAAGTTTCCCAATTTCCCACACTGTCTAAGCTTTGTTAAGAATAATTTGATTCCGATTAGTAATGGCATCCAAAGAAATTGAAAGCGAAATAGCTGCTGCAGCTGAATAGAATGCTGTAGCTTTTCCACCCTTTTTTCGTTCCCCTCATCTACGGATTTTGTTGGCAGCAACATTTCCAAGCACATGTTGTAGAAATTTCCTTTTGCTCTTCCTTTTGGATAAACCTACGAGCGGTTTAGAAGTTCCATCAACTATTTCAATCTAGTGGTTTTCAGAGGGCCTAAAGGTTGTTTTGAGATTATTAGAGTAAGAAAGAAGTGAATCTGGGACGAATGACAGAGAGGTGTTCTCTATGGGGTCCGAATGAGATGGAAGAGAATGAAAAGAGGAAGAAAAATGGCTGCGAACATGAGGATTGAGGATTGAGGGTTGGAGGTTTGGGATTATGGATGATAAGAGGGGCAAGTGTGTGGGTAAGGGTGATAACATGGGTTTAAACATGGTTAAGATCCTCCTGATGGATCACTTTTGTGTGGGATGGGCCAGCTCTATATGAGTGATTCGCTTGATAAAGAGAATGCTTTGAGTTAGCAACAAAATGGGTTGATGAGTCAGAAGAGGATGGGCTCAAAAGAAGCATTGGGTTGATTGGTCTAGAAACCACTTGTTTATTTTTGCAAATAGTAATTTGGCCCATCTCCTGAATTTTTGAATTAGTAAACTTTTCAGCTTCCTTAATGGCATGGTTGTTTGCAATAGGCGTGCTTTGACAGCCCTGTTCTCCATACAATGATGGTTGTCCCCCGTGAGTTAGGATTTTAGCTTGGATAGTCAGTTTCTTTCCCTGTGGAGATTTGATGCCATGCTGTTCGACCCATGTTGGGTGCACATTGTTCATATCATCCGAGTCAGCTCCTTTATCAGCCACATCATTGTCTTCTTGCCTAGAAAATTCTCTAACAGCTTTTGGCATATGAATGTTCACTACCTATTCCTTCGCAACTCAGATAACCTGTTCACCATCCTTACAGACCAAAGCGATGACATGGTTAATGACCTCGAAATGACTTGTTATTATCATAACTTTTCCACATTAAAAAGATAGGTTCTTCAATGTGGAATCATCAACCATGATCACTTCACCCCAAACTCTTCCTATGCTCTTGAATGTATTGAAGTTCCAGAGATTCAGTGGAACTCCATAACAATTGATCCACAATGTTCTTAT
Source organism: Camellia sinensis (assembly GCF_004153795.1). Classification (NCBI taxonomy): domain Eukaryota; kingdom Viridiplantae; phylum Streptophyta; class Magnoliopsida; order Ericales; family Theaceae; genus Camellia; species Camellia sinensis. The sequence goes on along the minus strand of NW_021026956.1, from coordinate 523,181 downwards.
GTTAGGATTGGTTTGTTTCCAAAGAGACCATTCTTGTGCATCCTCGAATCGTGAATTAAACCATTCCTTACGGTTTTCGATTCTATCTCTCATATCCTCTTTTGATTTAAAAGTTAGGACATATGATTTGCCACCCATTACATGCACCTGAATTTTCTTAGCATCCTCAGGAGAGAAGGAGGCCAATATGGATTGATCTGCAAGGGGAAGACTTGCTTTCACCACTACACTTCTATAGAGCTATTCATTTCCCACTTCCTCTGCATGAATTTTGATAGTTGGCTTAGTTACTTGAATCCTTTTAGCTTGTTCATTTGCTTGCAAATTGCTTTTCACAATTTCTGCATAGTAGAGTTTGTTGTGGCTTTGCACTCTTGACAGATGCATTGAAGTGTGATGACATGCATCATAAGATTGAACTCTCTATTTTTGTTCTGCCTGAAAATGCTTGGGATATGGTGGTCTATCAAACTTGGCAGGCTTAACAATAAGATTATATTCACCATACCATGCTCCGTTGAATTTTCGAGCTGCCTTTACTGCTGAATCTAGCCTCTTGTATTGGATGAAGCCAAATCTTGAATTGAAGCGCTTGGTTCTTCTATTTGGAATTGAAGCGTGAACAATCCTACCAAATCTTTGAAAAATGCCCTTTAAGGAATCCACTTGCAACAGCTCTGGAATGTTGGCTATAAAGATGGTGAAGGATGTTCTAGGCTTTCTTTGCTGTCTAGAAACGATCGTCCATTCATGGTCTACTACTCCTTTCTTTGAACCAACCTCCAAACTCTTTTAAATTATGTGGTTTGACTGGATGCAATTCTATTCTCGATCCTCTCTTGTCTTACCCTTCCACCATTCTCTATATAGGTGCATTCATCAACAATTAGTCATCATTTAATTGGTGTACATATGTATCTTGCTTAATGAGATAAATCTAGTATAATCATGTATAAGCCACATTAAGCCGTATTCAGGAAAAATTCTTATAGCACCCACCAAAATCACAAATATATTTTAATCCTTAATTTTTACAAAAATTTTAAAATTCTAATGTATTTGTTACACTATCACATCAATGCTACCAATAATACTGAATAACTACTTTTAGTGGCCTCGTTTGGGAAGTTTGATATTTTAGTAGGTTATTTTCCTATACTAACACTACAAGAAAACACATTTTTGGTGACCAGTTTTGGCTACCAAAACAAATTTAGTCGCCAAAAGTGCCAAAATTAATTTTAGTTGGCAAAAGTCAACTTTTTAGCTACTAATTTTTTTTAGTAGGGGAATGTTGATTATTCACGACTAAAATAAATTTAGTAGCTAAAAATATTACAATTGGCCACTAAAAAAAATTTTAGTAGCTAAACATATCTCCATTAGCAACTAAAAATACTTTCAGTAGCTGTAGAGGCACCTTTAGCTACTAAATTGTTTGGTAGCCGAAGGAAAATAAAAAAATTTATTTTTGATCTTTGGTGACCAAAAGTTTGGTCGCCAAAAATATCTTTTCAGCGACAAAATTCATTTTAGTCGCTGTAGACCTACTTTTGCCTACTAAATTGTTTGGTAGCCGAATAAAAATAAAAAAAATTTATTTTTGATCTTTTGGTCGCCAAGAATATCTTTTCAACGACAAAATTCATTTTAGTCGCTGTAGACCTACTTTTGCCTAATAAATTGTTTGGTAGCCGAATAAAAATAAAAAAAATTTATTTTTGATCTTTTGGTCGCCAAGAATATCTTTTCAACGACAAAATTCATTTTAGTCGCTGTAGACCTACTTTTGCCTACTAAATTGTTTGGTAGCCAAATGAAAATAAAAAAAAATTATTTTTGATCTTTGGCGACCAAAATTTTGGTCGACAAAAATGATTAAACAAAATAGTTATTTTATTTTTATTTTTATGAAAAGGTTGTCAAATCTTAACAACGTTGTTCATAAACATTGTTAACAATGACATTTTATCCACTTGAAATTTGACTTTCTTTTTTTTTAAATGAGAAAAATAAAATTGAAAGAAACTTCTTTTTTAAAAATAAAAATAAAAATGAAAATGAAACATGCTTATTAATTAAATAAAAATGAATTCCCATTAGTAGTAGGTATATGAATAAAACAATCAGATTTATTGAATTAAGTGGTAAAAGCCAGTTGGCTTTATTAGGCTATCATCTTCTAAATTAATTTAAGGTTTACTTTAATATAATAAACTAGTTACAACTGCATAATAAATTAATTAAATCCACTTGACACATGATTTCTTCACCTGTCTTTATCTATGACAAAATATACATATTGCATGTTCTAAAATTCTAAATCAAATTGATTAGTGCCTAGTTAGTCATGCAGGAGTCCCAAAAAAAAATTAAGTATATTTTACAATATCTATATAATAAGACAAAACGGTTTTTGAAAATATGTTAGAGACAATTGTCCTACTAAGACATTTCAATGACTATGATTCATTTGTCTATTTAAATAGATGGCTGAGATGAACCCCTTAAGTATATATCAATCCCCTTCCAGCACCACTGTTACATATCTGTTCCGTTTGGGAAGTTCAACCTAATGAAGTAATGATGGTTGGGGATAACCTTAAAGATGATGTGAGTTCTGCTCTATTTCTCTCTCCATCATTTGCACCATATTTGTTAAGAACATTTCTGATTCATTTTGAGGTGCTATTTTTGTATATATATATTTTTTAATTTCACATTCTTTTATCAAATTTGTTTGAATCAAAACATGCTTTTGTGTAAATTAAAGCTCCTTTACTTGGTCTTTGCAGGTTGCTTGTGGGAAACGAGCGGGAGCATTTACATGCTTGCTTGACAAAACAGGGAGGTATGATTCTCCCGAATACATAGATGTGGAATTTAAGCCAGATTACAAGGTGTCTTATCTTGCCCATGTTCATTCACTACTGGAAGCAAATTTTGACCTGACACCATGATCCACACTTTCCTTGACAATAAAAATTTGCATTGTTAAATTGAGTAGCATTGAGATTCTCAGACCATTTATTAGTTGGTGGATACACCTATTTTTGATCCTATGAAGAATTCATAGGAGAAGCTTTGTGAAGTACGGAGATAGGAAAATACCAAGGAAATATTGTGTATTTGAAAGACAGAGATCTTTCTTTAGTTTAGCATCTTATGGTAGTGTGGATATGCTGCAAAGTCATCGAATATATAGGTTTCCTTGCCAAAGTACTCTTGGATAGATTTCCTACACATCTTTGTTTGTTGTTATCATTATATTATGAGGCTAGCTGTTAATGCTTTGTTTGTGGGATGTAAGATTGTTGTTGTATATCTATATGTAATACTTTTGACCCATTTTATAATGCGATTTCTTTCTCCCTTTGGTGCAATGCAATGCATATTTTAAAATTACAATGAAGTTTATATGTTTATTTTTGACTAAATGATGAAATAATGTGGCTACGATTATTTTGATTCTTTTTATGTTTGATTTATGATTTATACATAGGGATTTACAAAATGAACAATTTAGATCACTTGAATGAGACTTGAGGTAAGGCTTATAGCAAGACTGCATGCCTGATCCACTTTTATAGACTAGAGGCAATCCTGATGATAATTGACCTTAATTTTGATGATGACAGTTTGAATTAAAGAAGATAATAAGTCAATTTTCTTTAATCTCAAATATTCTTATATTTGAAGTCACTCCGTCCGTTGCACCACCACATAACTTAGGCACAATGCAGTGTCCTGATTACATAAAATATTCAAAATCTGTAAAATTAGTGTCTCCCTTCATCAGTAGAAAGAGTTCATGCAGCATTTCATAAATCCTCTCAGAACAAGGGTGGATTTTATCAGAAACATAACAGTTGTGAGTTTCACTATTAATATATCTCTGCAAATGTGTGTGTATATATATGAGGAATTTGGGGATCCTGGAGAAGAGAAAAAAGAAGAAAAATGAAAATCATGTGTCTCTGGAAATGTGTATATATATATATATATATATGTATATATCAGTCCATCTATGTATTGGAGAGAAGTGAATTACAGAGTTGGGAAGAGAAAAGCAGACAAGATCTTGATCACAGTTGACCGTTTCAAATGAGATAAAAAAATTACTACAAAATGAATGAAAACATTTTTGGAATAAACACTCATATGAGAAAAATAAATATTAAAGAGCTGTTTGAGATTTGCTTATTTAGTTGTATTTTTTAATTTTTTTTATAAAAAATGTGTAGAAAAATAGAAAAGGAATGAGACATAATAAGTATACTCATCAAATAAGTGGAATTATTTAGATTATTCCTGAACAGGAGGGTTTTTGAATCTTCAATATATTATTTAGTATACTAAGACATTTGAACAGTTCAGATTTGTTCAAATTACAAAACGGCTGTGATGTATGCTATGTGTACATTTTTCACTTTCCCATTTTTTCTCTTACTTTTTCTTTTTCTCTTTCTCACCCACCTTTCCCATTATCTCATAAATAATCCACGAATGACCCCATGATTCCACATTCTTCATTTTCTTTTTTATTTTATTTTATTTCCCCTTTCTTTTTTTCCCATGTTTATTATTTATTTATTTATTTATTTATTCACTTATTTAATTTACACCATGCAGCAGGCACAGGCATACACTAGTAAAGAATATATGAGAAATATAAGAAAAATTTTAAAAATATAAGAATATAAGCAAACATAAGAATATAAAAATATAAGAATATAATATTTTAAAATATATCTGTCATAAAATTTTAAAATATAAAAATATAAGAAAATATAAAAATATAAGAATATAATATTTTAAAATATATTATTATATTTTTTCAGTAAAAAAAATATTATGGACAAATATTTAAGATAATTTAATATTTTTAAATTTATAATTTTATTACTTATATTTTTATTTAAATTAATTTAAATATATTTGTTATGTCAACGGTTCGATTTGCTCACCGGTCCGATTTTTAAAACATTGGTTTGAATCGTATAGAAACTTTGTAACATTTACTTCTATTTTCTTTTAAGATAATAAATTAATATTTTAAATTTTATTTTTGTATCACATGAACCATTGGGCAACATCTAAAAAAACACCTATTTTAAGATAATTCATTTTTTCGAGCTGAATCTAAGAAATATATATGTTTTAAAAATTCAAAATAAGCAACAAATATTTACTATTTTTTTTGTTATTTTTTATCTTTACTGAATTTTTTTTGAAATTTTAGAACAAAATTATAATTTTTCGATTTGTTTTGTCGAATGAAAACAAAAAATAAAAAAAATGTCACGTTTTTACCTTTCGCGACCAAAATTTTGGTCGCCAAAAGTTTGTTTTAGAATTAATTAGTTTCGGCGACTAATTTGATTTTGGTCGCCAAACGTGCCACGAAATTGTGGAGGGAATATTACTTTTTTATAATATATATTAGCGACGAAAATAATTTTTGGTCGGTAATAAATATTTTTTTCTTTTATTTTCATTGCAAAAGTATTCTATTTCCCTCCCTCTCGCACTCCCGCCTCTATCACTGCTCTGTCTCCATCGCAAGAGTTGCTGTATCATCCCCCGAAACTCCCTCCTAGGTATGTTTGAATTTCGCATCTGTCTCTCCCTCTCTCTGTATCTCCCTCTCGATTTTCCTCTGTTTCTATCTGTCTCTGTTTACACACACACACACATACATACATACATATATATATATATATATATGTCAAAACACACAGAATATGAAGTACGAAATGCCCTCAATTAGGGCATTGTTATTGAAATGTGATTCAAATTAAAAATTAGGGCAATGCTTGGGGTGAATCAAGCCATTTGCTACATAAACTAGGGCAAAGTCTTGTAGTAGTAGTACATATAAAAGAGGAATTTTTATGGTTTTGAGTAAATATACTAGCTGCTCGTTGCTTTTGGATGCCTTGGTAAGAATGTTGAGGTACTTAATATATACCTACTGTTCTTCTTCATAGTTGCATTTCCAATGTATGAAATTGATGTAATATGTGGAGGTTGAGAATCTTGAGATATGAATGATTTTAAAATCAACAAATGAATAAGTATTCACACTTGAGGTATGATATTTTGTGTCTTGGAAAAGAGATGCAGTGATCATAGTTTTGGTAAAACAAGGGCAGGGATTAGATTGTCCTTGTAGATTCTTCGGCTGATGTTGTGTTCTTGAATGAACATATAGTAGTAGCTTGGTACCCATGGATCATGACTTTCGATCTGTTGGCCTAGCTGTGTATGCTTTTTTTTTTTAAAAAATTTGGTGTCACTTTGCATTTTAAGTTGAAATATGCTTGTAGAATATAATAATATTGTAAGTGAACATTCAGGGAATTGACTAACCAAAATAATTTCTTGAGATTAAATGGATTTTATTTTCTATGTACTTGTGATCAGCTACATTCATCCTTTGTCCTTGACCTTAGTTTTTTGTTTTTGGGTTTTAAATCATGGGTTGCATTTCTTAGTTTTCCCTCTGGTGCCTTTGAGACTGGGTGCAATTATTGATCTTTTTGCTTATGAGAAATATATCTTCGTTGACGTTCTCTAAAGTCTTTCTGAGATGCATTCATATTTTAATAATCATCTCTTGTATTTCCAGTTGCCACATCTCTTTCGCAATGCTATGGAATTTTTTCCATAAAAAATCATTATGTTCTTGCTGATCAGAATATTTAATTTAGTTTTCTGGAAATTTATTTTTGGTAATCTGAATGGGGTGATTTAAATCTGGTTCTGAATGGTTTCTATGCAAGAAATTGCCGACTAACATGTAAAGTCATAAATCTTTGAACACTTCTCACACTTCCATTTCTTTTCCCCATGTTTTCTGGCAAAAGTGTTTCTTGATTCCATTGAGATCACCAAGAGCCCTTGAAGGATTGTGGTGCACACAACTAGGCTTAGGGCACACATAGTGCTTTATGTTATCTTCTCTTGAAATGCGTGTTCTCATTTGTTCCTTAGTTAATCTTTGTGTGAGTTGTAGGTGACAAAATGGACAAGAGTTGGATGACAATAAATAATAGGCTGACAAGTAAAGAGTATCAACAAGGGGTGAAGTCATTCCTTGATTTTGCTATGGCAAATTTAGGCGTAGAGGATGACATTAGGTGTCCGTGTGTCGATTGCATTAATGGCACAAAATATAGCAGACAAGTTGTGTGGATGCACTTGATCCGAAGAGGAATGGCATCTTCGTATTTAACTTGGGTGTATCATGGGGAACATGTTCCCGTGTCTCGTCCTAGTGCATCAAATGACCAATGTTGAGGTAGTGGCGAATGTATGACAGATATCGATGATCCACCCATGGATGAGTTGCCTATTATGTTGGAAGAAATTTACGTGAGTGGTCTTATGGATGATCATTTTAGAATGAGTGGTCTTATGGATGATCATTTTCTTATGGATGATCATTTTAGAAGAAATTTACGTGAGTGGTCTTATTGAGAAAACAATCTTGCATGATTACCAAGTGTGGAATTATGTTACATATCCTGATTCATTTTAGAATGAAAACGAAAGGTGTTTTCACATTCATCACTAAATTAGCTATGTGCTTCCATTGCCTATTAAAATGATTATTTATTTCTAATTTTTGCAGGTATTCTCATCTGATCCAGCTTACAATACCGGAGATCCGCAACTACTTTATAAAAGCACTTACTAGACCTAACCCAGATAACCGCGGCTGTAGGCAGCTGCTCTTAAATTCTCGATTCTAACTAAATGCAATGTACAGAAAGCTCTAGATCTCTCTGTTGTTGAGCTAGTGAAGGATCTAATTGGTTGATTGTAGAGGGACCACCGATCACTGTCTTCTGATGCCAGAGTTCTGTTGTTTGTAAACACTGTAAGTTTCTCCTGTAGCGTCATTGTCCCGGATTACTGCTGGCTATGACTATCAATGATGTTACTTTGATAGATTTAGATGGTTATATTGACTATAAATGTAATCTCTTGTGCGTTCAAAATTGATGCCGTTAGCTGATGGGCCATGGTTGTTTTCCAGTAGCACCTGTTTTTCAGGGTTTATGGTCTAAAAAAGGTGAGGGATCTTATGTTCCCAAATTCAACTGTCTCTGCATACTTGTCCCCGTCTCACACTCTCAGTTGTAAGTACAATACAGTGAATCTCAAGAAAAGATTCTTGAAACACGATCAATTGACTGGCTCAGGATCTTGTTTTTTTTTTTTTTATCTTTATGCTATTGTCCCAAAATGCTCAAGTCAATGAATCATGTGAGAAATATGTGGTGTAGGAATCTCATGATTCAACGGCTAGGAATAATAGAAATATAATTCTATTGAGATAGGGAGATAGAGGGGGGAATTTAGGACATCGGATCTTGTATGGATAATTGAATGTGCATTGGGACAAAAGAATTTAGTGACAGATTTTAGAATTTTATTTTTTGAATAGAAGCCTTAGGGTCTATAACAAAAAATGAAAAAAAAAATAAAAGAAATAAAGAAAAAGAAAGAAGTGACCTGTGAAGGATAAATAGAGATGCAAAAGTATTTGCAACAAGTGTGCAAAAGGAATGAGTCGGGTTGCTTAAACTAGCTCGTATGTGCCCAGTTAGAGAGTTTGAGTCATAGATGACCTTGTGATATTCTCCACATCGTCTTATATTCTCCACATCATTGGCATTTTAACATTTCACTGGGATAGCCCGAATGAGATTTCTTTCTCAGAGTTGATTAGAATGCTCTTGCTTCTTTTTGGCCTCATTTTGTAATTTTCTAACATTAGTTATGGTTTGAATTTGTGTAGGAAGATGCTAAGTTGCTGATTTTATTTTCTTGTTCTTGGTATTGCAACACTGTTAGGGCATAAAGGAAGTGCGAAATCCATCTATTCTCATCCAACAAGCCCTGGTAAGTTGCACTTGTGATTTTCTTGTTCTTGGTATCCTTCTGAGTTTGTTTTTTATTGGTCTGTATGTAGTAGCAGAGGTGAATTTGTTAATTGCAAAGGTCATGACACAGGTGTGTAGTTGTTTATTCTAGTGGATGATTATAAAGATAGCATGCAGTGTGGATGGTATTTACGGAAGTGTGTCGTATGTCCATTGCCCTGTGATAGGGAGGTGCAAGGTGGATATGCTATAAATTTTTCTTCATGTATGATAATATGAGATTGAAATATGCATCAGACTGGGGCTTGCTGCCACTAAATCCCAATAAGTCCAACAATTTGTTTCTTTTGAAAACTACTATAACCAAGAGTGTGCTCTCAATCCATTGTTTATTCATGAGTTTCTTTTGAAAACTACAATTTGTTTCTTTTGCTGCCACCTTATTTTCTTTTATTCATCAGTTTATCAGTTTATTTTTCAGTTTATTCATGTGATGTATATTTATCAGGTTATTCATGTGATGTATTTTTATTAGTTTATTCATGTGACACAAATTTAATCCAGAACATAAAACACTGTTCCAGCATCAGGCATCAGGCAGATTGGAAAATGGTTCCTGGATTAAAGACTGGTCGGCTTCGGAAAAAGACACTCACGCAGCTAGAAACAGACTCGCCAGCTGCTATTCCTTCAGGATCAACCGTTGCTCCATCTCGTGTTCTCCCCGTCCCATCAAATGTGGGACCATCTCATAATGCCACTAGCCAACCAATGGTTGATTCTGATGAGACATAAGCCCCATCTGAAACGCAGCCGAGTGGCGTAGGTAAGATTAAAGTGTATCAAATGTGTCAATTATCACTTGCCATTGCCATTGTTTTTTTGTACCCAATTTGTAGCCAATTTTCGTGTTGTTATTTTGTTAACAGGGACTTCGAAGCCCCTACGTGTACGCGGACCGACACGTGGCAAAGGCATACAAAAAATAATTTGAGCCAAGAAAGGGGAAAAATGTTATGTTCACATCGATCGTGAGTTGAATGCAATGACTGGCAAGTATGCCACTCCAGCAACTAACGAGTTAGGAATTCAAATTAGAACCTTGTGCCCTTTGAAAGATGTGAAGTCATGGCTGGATCTTGATGAGACTACAAAAGCTGCCGTCATCCAAGGAGTTCTTGTAACTAATATTACTTGTCCACAAGATGTAATTGTATTATGTATGCTAATAAGAAAGACTATTATTTAATGATTACAATTTCAATTTGTTATGCTTGTAGGACAAGTTTCAAATTGGAAACGATTTCCACAATGACTTACAAGCACAAGAGATTGTGAATAAGAAGGCCCATGGGTTGTACAAAGATTGGAGGTACACCTTGAAGCAAGAGTTCGAATTGTTAGAGGGACTTCCACGTGATGACATCTATGCTCATCCGCCTGTAGGGGTGAGTTTAGATAATTGGAAGCATTTGATCGATGTGGCATGGCAAGATGCATCTCACCAGGTAAAATAATAGACTAGATAGAGTACATATATCTATGTGAAAATGTGATATGCCTTAGTATTTACCAAAAAATTGTTTATCTGTTTGTCTTATTTTTAGAAACGGTCAAAAGCTGGCAAGAGTAATAGGACTCAATTGCCGTACAATCATACCAATGGGTCTCGCTCATTTTCTATCGCAATGGCTACTATGGTGAGTTTGATGTTTTTTAAAACTTGAATCCTTTGTAATGTTTGGATATGAAAATGTTATGTTGTGATACATATATATATATATATATATGTGTGTGTTGAACTCTGTTACTAAACATCTACTATTTGCAAAAAAAAACTGTGTGGAAAGAATCTGTTAATGATACCCATGCTAGATGTTTGCATTCGAAATCTGTCCAAGGACTATACTCTGTTTTTCATTCGAAATCTGTCTCGCAAAATCTGACTGGGAAAATCTGTTTCAATTCTGTTTGAGAAAATCTGTTTGACGAAATGTGTTTGAATAAATATGACGTACAATCTGTTTGCAAAAATCAATTTGAACTAATCTGAAAAAGTCTGTTTGTAAAAATCTGTTTCAATTGTGTTTGGAAAATTCTGTTAGTGATACTCTGATTGGTCTGTTTCAATCAGTTTGTAAAAATCTGTTACAAAAAATATGTTTCAACAGATTTTTAGAAAGTCAACACATGTTAGAATACACATAATCTAAAGTGGTTATAAGTGGCTATCTGGGAAAATCTGTTTGCAAAAATCTGAAAAATGTGTTCGCAGAAATCTGTTGGAACATCTGCATTAAGTCCTCTGCTGCTGTCTTGAATAGTATGGTGTTGAATAGTCTGGTCTGTTCTGCCTGTCTCTAATCTACTAGTGGTTATGCAATGTGCTATAGTTAGGTTGGTGTGCCTTGGTTGGTTGGTCATCTATGAATGTTTTCTGGTGTGCATTGTCTGGTATGCTCTGAACTAGGTTGCTACAGCTGGGTTACTGTGCCATGGTTGGTTAGTATGGCTGGTAAGACATCTCAGATGTGTGGGGATTCTGTTGGTCATGTATGAATGCTTCCTGAGTTCCACTTCTGCAGACTTCTATGACATCTTGGTTGATCCAGCAGTGGTCATTTTGCAGTGGTCATTTTGAAAAAATTTGCAAAAGATTTGTCTGGAAAATATAATTCTGTTAATGATAATCTTCTTGAATTCGAACTCTGTATAAACTACAAATCTGTTTGCAACAAATTTCCAAATCTGCCTCCAAATCTGTCCAGACATTTGTTTACAAAGCTGTTAATGAAAATTTGTCTATACAAATCTGTCTGCAAAGAAATGTGTCTAAAGTACTAATCTGTCTGCAAAAACTCTGTTATCATACAAATCTGTCTGCAACAAATCTGTCTGCAAAAATCTACTTAATCTGTTTAAACTACTAATATGTCTGCAAAAATCTACAACAAATCTGTCTGCAAAAATCATTGATTTATACGTTGATGTGTTAACAGGTAGCAAAAAATAGAGATTTGGATTTCCCAAAGTTTTATGAGGACAGCCACACTTCAAAGAAAACGAATGATCGGATCCATCCGAAATGTCGTGAGTTGCATGTAAGTATGTGACAAGGAAATATATGTATTCAATATTTTCTTGTACTTAGTACCCAGTAATACATATATGTTGCCAAAGTATTTTTCGACTTATTTATTTGCAATGATAGCAAGAGATGGTCAATGTACAAGCGACTGCCATCGAGTCGGGGACGCCATTGACACAGGAGGAGATTTCATTGCAAGTGCTTGGACAAAAGAAAAGGTACTTGCTTGGATTTGGGAGTGGCCCACAACCCTCTACCATATTTGCATCACGAGCACACGATAAGGACATGGAGGAAATGCGAGCTAAGGTGGAGGCACTTCGTGAGGAGCGACAAAAAGATCATGACAAGTTAATGAAAGAGCGAGAGGAGCGCGAGAGATGTTACAATGAACTGTTGAAAGAGCGAGAGGAGCGCATTCAATTATCTAATGAGATGTTGAAAGAGCGGGAGGAGGGACAAAAGGCAAGGGATGAGACAAATGCAAAGGTCGAGCATCTTAATAACGTAGTCGCCAAACTGTCACAACTCTTGGGAATCTAAGTTGGGCATCCGACGTTTGCTTTTTGGTAAGAACAATTTCATTAATGTCACACTTACTTTGTTTAAATATGTTGGTTTTAAGAGTTGAAAATGTCATCAATTTGGGAGTTAGGGTTGAAAATGTCACAAACATAGTCGAAAAAAGGCGTTCGGGGGCCGAAAATGCAAAACAACCCCCCAAGCCACTATTTTTTCGTAACGGGAAGCTTCCCGGTGATAAATGTGACATGTAGGGACAGACGGTATGTAAGTAGGACACATAAGTTAGGAGTTAGGGTTGATAATGTCATAAACTTAGTCGAAAAAAGGGGTTCGGAGGGCGAAAATGCAAAACTGCCCCCGAGCCACTGTTTTTTCGTAACGGGAAGCTTCGCGGTGATAAATGTGACATGTGGGGACATATGGTACAAAAATAGGACACCTACATTGTGAGTTAGAGTTGAAAATGTCATAAACTTGTTTCTTAATTGCCAACCCTGTAATCATGCTGTAATGCCATCTTATCCAACAACTTAAAACCTTATTTATTTATTTTTTTTGTGTGTGTTAATTGGTTCATTTATCTATTTATATTTGCCATGCTTGGTTTATTTATTAATTGGATTAAATCATAAATTAAGCACCTGAGATTCACTAGTCTTTATTAATACATATTGAAACAACTTTCCATTATGTAAAAACAAAGGTATGGGCTTAGTTGTGGTCTGTGTACACATTGTAATTTTTTTTTTCTTTTTATGTGATGTTATTCATTGGTAGTAAAAATATTCTATAATTTTAGTTTATATAGACTCTGTATGTCTATGCCTATTCTGTATGTATTTGCCTAAAGTTCAACTATAAGTATTTTCCAACATCAATAATGGGAACATAATAACTAATACTTGTATGCAACTTTACTTTTGGCCTTTTTTGGAGTATTCAAAGGAAGAAATGTGGGTGACATTATAGGGATACATATCAGCTGAGGTGTTAATAGAGTATTATTTTATTCTCTCTTTTTTTGTTAATTTGCTGCTGGGTGAGTTTTATATATTGATATATGTTCTACTTCTTAATTTTCTGAATTTCTTTAAGCCAACAAACCCGATTGAAGAAGCCTAATTGTTCTCTTCGGTTGTCCAATGACTACTGTGTTCATGAACTGCCCTTAACTCTTGGCTCTTTATTTTCTGCACTTCTTTAAGCTTCTTAATGTCCTTAATTTCCCACAATAAAAATTGAACAAGACTATTCAATCACTCCATTTGTCCTACGACTGCTATGTTGATGAAGAACAACCCCAAACTCATGGCCTTGTGCTACTAAGCTGTAAAGCTTTACCTAGTTTATACACCAAAGCAAATCCTACAGCTTCATGTAATTTCACCAACCAATGTAACAACATAAACTTATTACAATCAGCCTTAAGATGGCTTTTTAACCACTGCCCTGAACCATAGTTACCAAATCTTGTACTAGAGGGTATTTCTTTGTTTTCATACTACACCTGGTAGAAGGCACAGTTCTTTAGTCGTGTAAAAGTTGTGATTTGTGAAGTTCTAGTCTCAATGATGAGCTCGGTGTGGAATTTGATTCTCCCTTCCTTTCTCCATAGGTTAAAAACTAAAAGTAAATAAAAATAAAAAAACACAGAAAAAGAAACCAAGCCCTATGTAGTTCCCTTCACCCATGCACTGTGGTTTTCCTTGGTGGTTGGGACATGCCTTGAATCAATGCTGCAGGTGGCTTTGAAAGTACTGCTTTAGAGTCAGCTACTAACCTTGGGAGTTATTGATGTTATTATTAATAACAAACTAGGTGTTTACTTAATTAGATTGAACTTACTTAGCAGTGTGCTTTATTAATCTTCTCTGATGTATTAATATCTGTTGTTGTGGCGTGAGCATCTGTAGAACATGTATATATATATATATTGGTTTTTAACTTAATTGAGGGCGTAATGGTTTCATGTGAATGGTTGCATACAGCTCAGTTATTAGCTGATATTGAAATTGTACTTGCTTGGACAGAAGAAAAGGTACTTGCTTGGATTTGGGAGTGGCCCACAACCGTCTACCATATTTGCAACGCGAGCACACGATAAGGACATGGAGGCAATGCGAGCTGAGGTGGAGGCACTTCGTAAGGAGCGACAAAAGGATCATGACGAGTTAATAAAGGAGCAAGAGGAGCGCGAGAGATGTTACAATGAGCTGTTGAAAGAACGAGAGGAGCGCATTCAATTATCCAATGAGATGTTGAAAGAGCGGGAGGAGGGACAAAAGGCAAGGGACGAGACAAATACAAAGGTCGAGCATCTCAATAACGTAGTCGTCAAACTGTCACAACTCTTGGGAATCTAAGTTGGGCATCCGACGTTTGTTTTTTGGTAAGAACAATTTCATTAATGTCACACTTACTTTGTTTAAATATGTTCGCTTGAAGAGTTGAAAATGTCATCAATTTGTGAGTTATTTGGGGTTAATGATTTCTTGTGTAGTTACTAGAGTTTGGTATTGAGTTTTCTTAACAATGAACTTGTATTTAAAATATGTACTTGATTAAGATTAACTATAGTAGAAACATGTTAAAAAAACATAGCGAATTTCAATCTTCGTTTAGAGTAACATTTAAACTTGAACAGTGGTATTTTGAATAGTAACTCGAACCACTGTTAACTTGTATTTAAAATATGTACTTGATTAAGATTAACTATAGTAGAGACATGTTAAAAAAACATAGCGAATTTCAATCTTCGTTTAGAGTAACATGTAAACTTCAACAGTGGTATTTTGAATAGTAACTCGAATATGTGTTTAAAAGTAATGGTAACCTTCCCGGTGACAAATGTGACACGTTGGGTCAGACGGTACGTAAATAGGACACATACGTTGGGAGTTAGAGTTGAAAAAGTCATAAACTTAGACGAAAAAAGGGGTTCGGGGGGTGAAAATGCGAAATAGCCCCCGAAACACTATTTTCTCATAACGGGAAGCTTCCCGGTGATAAATGTGACATGTAGGGACAGACGGTACGTAAATAGCACGCCTACGTTGGGAATTAGAGTTGAAAATGTCATAAACTTAGTCGAAAAAATGGGTTTGGGGGGCGAAAATGCAAAGCATCCCCCGAAACACTGTTTCCTCATAACGGGAAGCTTTCCGGTGATAAATGTGACATGTAGGGACAGACGGTACATAAATAGCACGCTTACGTTGGGAATTAGAGTTGAAAATGTCATAAACTTAGTCGAAAAAAGGGATTCGGGGGGCGAAAATGCAAAATAGCCCCCGAAACACTATTTTTTGGTAACCGGAAGCTTCCCGGTGATAAATGTGACATCTACGGATAGACGGTACGTAAATAGGACACCTACTTTGGGAATTAGAGTTGAAATTTTGTTGTTGTTGTGGTCCAATTACATTGCATTTCTTGGCGTTTTGAAAATTATATGTGACGAAGGATATATCCTTAGAGTTGGGAGTTAGAGTTGAAAATGTCATAAACTTAGTCGAAAAAAGGGGTTCGGGGGGCACCATTTTGCAAGAACTAAATGTGACGAAGGATATATCCTGTTGACCTAATCGTTTGGAAATTCGAACAATGGATTTGTAAAGTTCAGCTAAGGTTTAGGCGCAATTGTGTATTTGATAAGTTTAACTATCACCACTAAAAAATGTGCAACAACAGTTGAACAATACACAGTTTATATATATAACATGGCCTCAAGATTTGGCTGATGGGAGGATAATTACTCAGCAACAGAACATGGAACTTAGGACTAAAGAAGCCAAGTATTGAAGATACGTATCAAAATTAGATAGTAAGATGGAAGAATAGGTAAGCATAATCTTATATAGCTCTTGTCCCCATAAGCCTATAAAGAACCCATGGCATTACTCATTCACAAACAGAAGCATATCTACATCTATAAACCCACTAACTGGAAGCTTCATGGAGGTCACAAAAGCATAAGCATAGTGAGTTTTATGGATACCAGACAAACTCTAATGATGGGTTCTCTTACATTTTTATAACAAATAATTTTTGGATGAAATGGTAAGTACACCCAAAATTTCTGTAATTTCGTAATACCTACACAATTTACTTTCACATTTAAGTACTAAAATTTACTTAGATAGATTTAGAGATTAAAAAGCTAAAACAAGAACTCATGATGGGTCCATGTTTGGATGTCTTGCATTAGTTAATAAATATTACTCTCCTTGTCTTTTAATGTTTGAAATTATTACGATATATATATGTCGTCCAGAAGTGCCTCTACACGCACCGAACTAATGATTTGTTTCCCCTTTTTTGCAGATGTTTTTGGACATACAAATGTGGATATGTTTTTTTTGACAAGTACGTGAGGACATTGTTTTTATATCTCTATCCGTATATATAGTGGTTTGTACAAAATATTTTTTTGGTAGAGTAAATATCAGCTAATTTGGTAGAAATTAACATAGCACGTGGTACAAAATAGTTTTGTGGCAGTATAGAATATAATTTTTGTTGTGGTACAGAAGTTATAGGTGTACAATTAATTTGGTTATTCCAGTATTATGTATGGAATTAAATTCTTGACGTGGGATTAGACATGGTTCTTATGAAATTTGTAATATATATATAAGTGGACGTTCAATATTAATTTTTTGGATGGTTGGAACTGAAATGTGTGCACGTTGTTGAATGCTTGATAACATATTTACCGTTGATGGATTATATTGTTTATACAGGGTACAGGTTGCATTAATAATAGATTTAGTGATGGATTAATTTGTACAGGTTGTTTATAGAAAATTTTATTTTTTTTTAAAAAAAAAAAAACACGTTAAAGTATTTGGCTACCAAATATTTTGGTAGCCAAATACGTAATAGTTATTCTCAAATTATTTGGCCACCAAATATTTTGGTCTATAATAGTTATTCTCAAATTATTTTCCACCAAAACTCCATTTTCATGGAGCACACTTTGGCTTCAATTTCCCATTCACTCGGTAATGGTTTTGAGCAACCAAATATACCACGTGAATCACAACGCGGCATAGAACGCGTTACCACTTTGACCCGAGTTAATCGACACTCGGGGCCCACCTAAAAAATAGACCTAACTTAGGAAAAAATTAACCATTTCCAACAATTAGTAGCGGACATACCTTTTGCCGACTAAAAACAAGTTAGTAGCCAAATGTAGTCATTCGGCGACTAATACATTAGTGGCAGAAAACATACCTTTTGCCGACTAAACACAAGTTAGTAGCCAAATGTAATCATTCGGCGACTAATACATTAGTGGCGGAAAACATACCTTTTGCCGACTAAACACAAGTTAGTAGCCAAATGTAGTCACTTTCGGCGACCAAAAAAATTTTAGTCGCCAATACTATCGCCGACAGGGTAAAGGCGACAAGCTTAGCGACAAAATATTATGGTCGCTAAATCGTTTCGGCGACTAAATATGTGACTTTTGGCGACCAATATTTTGTTAGCCAAAAGTGACATTTCTTGTAGTGTAAAATAGTTATGTTTGGGAAGATGGTTAGATTTTTTTTTTGATTCGATGTAATATTTGTGAGAGAAAACGTGAAATGGTCATGGGTTTGATGTGACCTTTTGTTTTATTAACTATTTTAGCTTATTTTGTTTTTTTATTTTGTTTTTGTTTTTATTTTTGTTTTTGTTTTTGTGAATTTTAGCCCCAAAAAACCCAAACCCAACTTGCCAAACACCCCTATAGTAGTGTTTGCTCTTACAAAACTTATCCGAAATTCTCAAAAACTTATCCAAAATTCTCAAATCTCAATTATTTGGAGAAAAAAATTGGAATGTATATGCTTCTCTTTGTGCTTTGATTGCGCTACAAAATTATTCTTTATCTTTCCACATCACAAAAATTTCTTATTCTATTTTGATAACATTTTTGCATCTGGATTAAGATTGCACCAAGATTAAAAGCATTACAAATATCTATTATGGACACGTGGCATGTTTCATGAGAGAAAGATCCATTACAAAACAGTAAATAAGTAATTAAGAAGTTGATAATTATAGATTAATTTTACATACTGAGAAAAATAATTAAAAATTTGTTTAAAAACACATAAAACAGTCATGAGCTCCACCTTCCTCTGTTCTTATTTTGCCATGCATGCTTCTTATATGTTTTATTTCTTTCTGTCTTTTAATATTACCCACCATTTGACATGGAAATTATAATTTTTTTTATAAGCATGTAGAATTACTCATAAATATATATATATATATTGAATTATCCACCACCAAATTATCTAAAAATTTGACAAAACACATTTGCAATGTTATAATTTTTTGATAGTTGACGCGTCGGGATTTTCCATCCATTTCCCAAACTATTTGAGAAACCCAAGTTCCTAGTCTAAACTATTCCACTGTACAAAAAAGTATATGCTTCTTGTTTTACAAGGACTAATACAAAAAGTATCTTCTCCCCCCACTTCACACTCCATTCCCTATTCCATTAAACATAGAAGAACCATTTTTTGCATGAGAAAACCCAAAGATTGTAAAAGATTGAGAAAAACTATATTCTCATTGATATCTATGGGTAATTATTCAGTAATCTCGGAATATAAATACGTAATTTGGTAGAGAAAATTGGTAAGTGGGTAATTGTGTTGAGTGATTGAGAAATATGAGGGACATATTAAATAAAGATTGGTTAAAAAATACAGGCACGTAATGCTCTGAAAACATTTTATAATTTCCCGATATCCACATGGCCTGTCTCCTCTAGTGAGAAAGGGAGACTGACACACCATATGCTCTGTGCTTACTCTATATTCCATGTTTTATTCCTTCGAAAGCTATCAACATGGCAACTGTCAAATGAACTGTTTGATTACAAAATAAAAGATAAAACAACATATATTTTTGTCTAAGATAACAAAGAACACAAAAATATACATAGTTCGATGTCGGCTGGTATTTTTTGAAATTTTCTTTTGGGTATATGATATTTTTGTTTTCTAAAACAGTCAAAACAATTATCCAACTTAAAAGCTTTCTGGGTCAAGAATCAAATCCCATATGTGTGAACACCCAAAAGCTTTTAATCCATGTGTACATAATAATAATCTTCACCTTAGGTTAATCTCTTTGATATATCTAGATAGAGCTGTGAATCAACCTTTAGTCTTTGATGACTTGGGTGTGTTGTCGTCACAAGATGATGTCTTGTCCCAATAAGGATAGTGTTTTTGATGACCCTCAACCGACCTTCAACTATGACAAAAAAAAAAAAAAAAAAATTAAAAAAAAAAAAACCAATTAAAAAAAAAAAAAAAAACTAACAACTATATGTCAAAGAGCATAGTTGTTAGAGCCATCAAGGATTGGTTTATTAACACAATCAAAGAGCATATAAAGCCTCTATTAGCTTCCAAATTTATCACCTAAAAAAGGCACATCCTTGGTAAG
Source organism: Camellia sinensis (assembly GCF_004153795.1). Lineage (NCBI taxonomy): Eukaryota > Viridiplantae > Streptophyta > Magnoliopsida > Ericales > Theaceae > Camellia > Camellia sinensis. Next base: position 503,213 of record NW_021026956.1, on the reverse strand, counting down.
AGGAGCATCTGTTATTCTCAAAATTTTATTTTTAATTTCAATAAACTCCTTATTCTATGATGTAATTAATAAATTTGAAATGCAAGCCCTCTGTTTAACAACATTTTTAAATTAAAAAAAAAAGAAGAAAAAGTAGTGACAATCCTAAAACTCTCAAATTTTTATTTAAATAAAAAATATTAAAACGTTCCACATCAAATTTTATGAAATATATATATATAAAGTTGGAGATGTTTAAAAAAAAAAAAAGTGTTTGATCCTTATAACAAAATAAATAATTTTTAATTTTATTTATTTGTTTTGTTTATTTTCGTTAAACAAAATTGACAAAAAAAAATATATATTTTAATCATTAGTATATATAAAATGTTTAAAATATATTTTTTCATTAACTTTTATTATTAAAATATCTATTTTTAATCAATTTTACTTAACAAAAATAGACAAATTGTTTAGATTGAAAATAAATTAAAAAAAAATTAAAGTTTAAACTGATAAAATTCAAAATTCAAAATTTATTTTGTTATAAGATTCAAACTGTTTTTTTTTTTTTTTTTTTTTTTGATTTTCACAAAAAATTTAAACACACACAAATAATAATTAATTTTTTTTTTCCAATACTCCATTTTTTGTATTTTTATTTTTTGGGTAAAAAGTCAAAAACTTCTTTCTAAACATCTCGATTTCTTTTCACCTCATTTAGTTTAAAAATTATCACTTTTCAAATGAGTGCTAATTATAGTTTTAAGTAATACTATAATTTCATAAATTTTTACCTAAAAATAACGACTTTATGGCTTAGATTCATTTCATAGTTAGACTCCTCTAACATCAATTCTTTCTCCACTGCAAACACATTACTCCAGAACAATTGAGAATTTTTTCTGGCCATGGACCACACATCAATAATCTAAATAATTTATTTTTTTATATCACAATACATAAATTATTCTTGTAAAAAATTAGGTTGATATGTGTTGGTGTTGATTTTTTACCAAACAACCAAATAGAGAACTTAGCTACAAAGAACGTGGCAGAATACATTAAGCCAACAACATACTAGGCACACATGACTTGTAGGAGAAGGCAGGACTTGAAATCGATTCCCGATTTTGAATCTAGAGCCTAATTTCCGTTAATGAAAACTTGTTACTTAATAACTCTTTTTCAAATTGGTTGATACACTAAAATGCCCAAATGGGTTCGGATGTCAACAAAACTTGACACAAATAACATACTAGGCACACATGACTTGTAGGAGAAGATATGACTCGAAATCGATTCCCGATTTTGAATCTAGAGCCTAATTTCCGTTAATTAAAACTTGTTACTTAATAATTCTTTTTCAAATCGGTTGATATACTAAAATGCCCAAATGGGTTCGGATGTCAACAAAACTTGACACAAATAACATACTAGGCACACATGACTTGTAGGAGAAGTCGAGACTCGAAACCGATTCCCGGTTTTGAATCTAGAGCCTAATTTCAGTTTATGAAAACTTATTAGTTAATAACTCTTTTTCAAACTGGATGACGCACTAAAATGCTCAAACAGGTTCAGATGTCAACGGAACTTGACACGTACAACATACTAGGCACACATGACTTATAGAAGAAGATGGGACTAGAAACCGATTCCCAGTTTTGAATCTAGAGCCCAATTTCCGTTAATGAAAACTTGTTACTTAATAACTCTTTTTCAAACTGGTTGACACACTAAAATGCTCAAACGGGTTCGGATGTCAACGAAACTTGACACGCACAACATACTAGCCCCACATGACTTGTAGGATAAGATAGAACTCGAAACCAATTCCCGGCTTTGAGTCTAGAGCCTAATTTCCGTTTATGAAAACTTGTTACTTAATAACTCTTTTTCAAACCAGTTGACACACTAAAATGCTCAAACGGGTTCGGATGTCAGCGAAACTTGACACGCACAACATACTAGGAACACATGACTTGTAGGAGAAGACGAGACTCGAAACCAATTCCCAGTTTTGAATCTAGAGCCTAATTTTCGTTAATGAAAACTTGTTACTTAATAACTCTTTTTCAAACCGGTTGACACACTAAAATGCTCAAACGGGTTCGGATGTAAACGAAACTTGACACGCGTAACATACTAGGAACACATGACTTGTAGGAGAAGACGGGACTCGAAACCGATTCTCGGTTTTGAATCTAGAGCCTAATTTTAGTTTATGAAAACTTATTAGTTAATAAGTCTTTTTCAAACTGGATGACGCACTAAAATGCTCAAATGAGTTCGGATGTCAACGGAACTTGACACGCACAACATTCTAGGCACACATGACTTGTAGGAGAAGGCAGGACTTGAAATCGATTCCCGATTTTGAATCTAGAGCCTAATTTCCGTTAATGAAAACTTGTTACTTAATAACTCTTTTTCAAACCGGTTGATACACTAAAATGCCCAAATGGGTTTGGATGTCAACGAAACTTGACACACACAACATACTAGGCACACATGACTTGTAGGAGAAGACGGGACTCGAAACCGATTCCCGGTTTTGAATCTCGAGCCTAATTTCAGTTTATGAAAACTTATTAGTTAATAACTCTTTTTCAAACTGGATGACGCACTAAAATGCTCAAACAGGTTCGGATGTCAACGGAACTTGACACGCACAACATAGCAAGCACACATGACTTGTAGGAGAAGATGGGACTAGAGACCGATTCCTAGTTTTGAATCTAGAGCCTAATTTTCGTTAATGAAAACTTGTTACATAATAACTCCTTTTCAAACCGGTTGACACACTAAAATGCTCAAACGGGTTCAGATGTCAACGAAACCTGACACACACAACATACTAGCCACACATGACTTGTAGGATAAGACGGGACTCGAAACCGATTCCAGGTTTTGAATCTAGAGCCTAATTTCCGTTAATGAAAACATATTACTTAATAACTCTTTTTCAAACCGGATGACGCGCTAAAATGCTTAAACGGGTTCGGATGTAAACAAAACTTGACACGCACAACATAATCGGCACACATGGCTTGTAGAAGAAGACGGGGCTCGAAACCGATTCCTGGTTTTGAATCTAGAGCCTAATTTCCGTTAATGAAAACTTGTTACTTAATGACTCTTTTTCAAACCGGTTGACACACTAAAATGGTTCGGATGTCAACGAAACTTGACACGCACAACATACTAGGCACCCATGACTTGTAGGATAAGAGGGACTTGAAACCGATTCCCAGTTTTCAATCTAGAGCCTAATTTCCATTAATGAAAACTTGTTGCTTAATAACTCTTTTTCAAACCGGTTAACACTCTAAAATGCTCAAACGGGTTTGGATGTCAACGAAACTTGACACGCACAACATACTAGGCACACATGACTTGTAGGATAAGACGAAACTCGAAACCGATTCTCGGTTTTGAATCTAGAGCCTAATTTCCGTTTATGAAAACTTGTTACTTATTAACTCTATACCGGTTGACACACTAAAATGATCAAACGGGTTCGGATGTCAACGAAACTTCACACACACAACATACTAGCCACACATGACTTGTAGGATAAGACGAAACTCGAAATCGATTCCCGATTTTGAATTTAAAGCCTAATTTCCGTTAATGAAAACTTGTTACTTAATAACTCTAAACCGGTTGACACACTAAAATGCTCAAACGGGTTTGGATGTCAATGAAACTTGACACGCGCAACATACTTGGCACACATGACTTGTAGGAGAAGACGGAACTTGATCAAAACTTCTTCTTTACAAACTCTTTTTGTGTTTATTCGATTATTGCTATATATTATAGCTCATTGTGTACAATCATTGCCTATTTTTAATAGTATTATCATCATTGTAGGATGTAATTAAAGTTTCTTTGGAGAATTCTGTAATACCAAGAGTCCAATTGGCGGAGGGACTTCTTATTCGTGTTGATCCGTTGTGTGAAATTGATGGAGTTCCAATTGGCCCTGAATTTTGCAAAGTTTTTGTTTTAAAAGCGAACAAGCCGAACGCTGTTTTGGAAACAACATCCCGATGTCTAAGAACAGTTGGAAAAGCTGTGGGAAGATACATTGTGTGGCGCTCGATTCATGTATATGTTACAATCTTATTTATTTATTTATTGAAATAAATATCTAATGTTTTACATTTTCTGTAAACTTGAAATTAATTATATTGTAAATGATTTTTTTTTAAATTTTTTTTGCAGGTGCAACCCTTTTGAGTACGTGATAATATCTTCGCATATCGATATTAGAGTTTACAATCTTATTTATTTATTTATTTATTGAAAAAAATATCAAATGTTTTACATTTTCTGTAAGCTTGAAAATAATTATGTTGTAAATGATGATTTTTTTTTCTTTTTTGTTTTTTTTGCAGATGCAAACCTTTTGAGTACGTGATATCTTCGCATATCGATATGGGAGCTTACTATTGATATCAAAACAAGCTACATTATATCTGTTTTTATTTTTTTTATTTTTTTATTTCTATTGTCAATACTAAAAATTTGAGTTCTTGAATTTCAAAAATTATTAGTATTGTTAGAGGTTATTTTATATATTTTTGTAAATAATATTTGATTGACAATTGTTACAAGGTACATATATTATTCTTGGTATATGATTTTTTGAATGTGAATTGGATGTGGATGTGGATGTGGATGTATTTTTAAAAGTATTAATAATTTGTATAGGAAATATTTAATAAAACATGATTTTATAAAAAATAATTTTATTGCGACAATAATAAACCGTCGCTAATGTAATTCTTATTTCCTTATATTTTATTAGCGACGGGTTAACCTGTCGCATATACATATTAGTTCCAATCTTTTGCGACAGTTTCAACTGTCGCAAATAAATCTTTTGCGATGGTTTAAACTTTTGCCAATATGGTATTAACTTAATACTACTTTTTGGCGACGTGTTAGACCGTCGCTAATAATACCTTTTGCGACGGCAAATACAGTTGCTAAAAAAGGTTTTTTGCGACGGCAATCAATATCGTCACTAAAAATGCCATTTTTTCCCCTTTTTATGTGTTAGGCGAAACCATCGCAAAAACTATTGATTAGCCGTCGCTACAAGAATGCGACGGTTTGTAACCGTCGCAAATACTTTTTGTCACGCCCCTTTCCACCACCCCCCATTTTCCGTCGCTGCTACGTCGCAAAAAGTCTTTTGCGACGATATATGGACCTTTCGTTTGAGACCATCGCAAAAAGTTCGGTTTTTAGTAGTGCATAATATGTATTATTATTTGTTCTAATATAATTTTATTTTATGAGCATGATTCTTGATTTCCTACCATGTTTTGCATGTCATTTTATGTTATAATTTTATAATATAATTTGTATACTCACAAGTGTTTAAATTTATTTTAGTGACATGCTAATTAGTGTCTACTTTTCTAGTATCATATATATGTTTCTTAGATCTTAGATTTGTAGGAAATTTGCATGTTCTTTGTTTCCTAGTTTTTTTTAGTATGTTACATGCTTATAATTTTTCTAGAATAGTTGCATGATTTTAATTGCTTATTGCTTCCTAATTTCTAGAATTATTAACATGAGTTATTTACAATGTAATTGTTCTAGAATCAGTTACATGTGATTTGCTAGGTTTATTTACATATGTATTATGAAGTAATTTCATGTACTCTTGCCTATTAATTTAATTTATTTATTTGGAGTTATAATTTAAACGTTTATTGTGAATTAATTTCATTCATAACTTATGACTATTAAATTTTTATTTAATTCTTAGAGTTATAGGTTTATTGTGTAACTCTTAAGGTTTATTGTTGTAACTCAGCTAGCATTTTAATTAGTTGATTTTTATTATTAAATAGTTTGCTAGATGGTTTCAAGTAATTGATTATATTTATAGTTTCTTTAGATTGTTTGGTTTGTATTTTCTTGTGTTTTCTACTAACTTGCTTTGGAATAATACCTACGTGAAAGGGATTGGAAAAAAACAAATACAAAATCAAATGAATAGGATTTGGGTGATGTAAAAACAAAATTTTAGACTACTAACTTTTGTGCTGAACAGGAATACCTAAGTGTTGAAATGTTTTTTGCACTAAATTTCAAGCAACTGTTTGCTTGAGTTCTAGTTATGGTTTTTTTGCCATTTTGTAGAAGCAAGATTTGTTTGCTTGTAAGGTTGGAAGCATTTTATATGCGTGTAATTGTTATAGCAATTTTTTTACATTGTTTGTAATTTGGTTAGCAATTTTTAAATTACTTGTAAGTTTGGAACTTGGTTTGATTTTTTGAAATAGAAACCAAGTGTTTAGCCTTGGCTAAAGAGTGTTTCTTATTTGTTCAGAAATGACAACCGAGACATTTGGTTTCAAACCTTTGGGGTTTGAGGAAGTCTTTGGGTTTAATCATTTTATTCCCAAAGTGTTGGAAAATCAAGTTTGGAGAAAGTCTTTGGTTATAATTTGATTATTTCTAAAGTGTTTTGGTTTTGATAAAAAAAAAAAAAAAAACAAATTTTAGCATTAGCTAAAATATTTCTAATTTTTATTCAGAAATAATGGGCTCAGTTCTGGGAGTACTGGTTAACTTTTATGAGTGGTGTAATTTCGGTAGCAAATTTTATTTGCTTGGGAATTGGTTTGTTTTGAACCTGGTTTATCCCTTGGAAAACTTAATTCTAAATTTGTTTACCATGAACTAGGTGTCAATATGCTCTTGAAAGTTGTCTAAGGTTAACTGGGTCTTAAGTGGGACTAGTGTGACCCCTCCAGTCTTCCTGGAAACTTTCCTGACCATGTTCGATTCTAGGGTAAGTGGTGAGATCAGTTTGAATTAAATTTCAAACTTTGGATTTTCCAGTGTCAAGTTTAGTGTCTAAAAAGCAAAATAGTGAAATTCTGTTGTGATTTTTTAGAAATGGCTTTAAGAGGTGACAACAGAAATGTTGTTCTACCTGCCAATCTTAAAGCCTTGCGAGGTTCTTAAAGGAAGATCTAGAGAGATAAAGTGTTATTAAAGGAAATCATAAGATTGCATGATCATACCTCTGAATTAATCAGAGGCGATTAGTATCTTATCCTTGTGCCAATTATAGCATATACGATTGCTATGTGACATTCCTTGAAAGAAAATATGAGACAACCCGTTAGGGTTGGGTGAATATATTTTTGAATTTTTAAATTCCAAATATATTTTTAAATTGGTGGCTCCTAGTGAGTACAAGATCACTGATCATAGAGATAGAAAACTGGTGGTTCCTAGGAAGTGTTAGACAACTGGCTACACAATTATGAGATTGTGGTTCCTAGTAGTGAATAGATTACTAATCACATGTCAAGATATGATGGTTCCTAGTAGTGGAGAGGCTACTGATCATATGTCAAGATATGATGATTCCTAGTAATGAAAGAGTCTATTGATCCTATGTCAGGATGTTGTGATTCCTAGTAGTAAAGTGACTATTGATTACACGTTAAAACATTGTGATTTTTAGTAGTAGAAAGTCTACTGAACACATGCTGAGAAAGTAGTAATTCCTAATGATAAGACTACTGGCCATGTTATGAAGTTCCGAATAATAGACTATTGAACACTGGATTTGTGTTTCCTAATAGTAAGACTATTGGCTTCAAAGTGATAGGTTGGACCAAATATGTTTGGGTACCTAATTCGGTTGATAACATTTTGGGAATGTATTTACTATGATATGATTTTGAGAGTTTCATAATCATTGTGACACAATGAATTTTTTAAAGACCCTGTATGAATTTTTGGAAAAGGCCAAAAGCCTTTGTATAAATTCTACAAATGTGGGGGTGTCATGCAAAATGTGGTAATACTTAAACCCAAAAGGGTTAGGATAAGCCTAAAAATCTGTTGACTTTGTACTCAACGATTATGCACATAACAACAGTGCATATTGATTTCTTGTGTATAAGTCTGCTATTCCAGATATACACAAGAATATTATCGTGGAATCAAGAAATGCATCTTTCTTTAAAAATGTATTTTCGTGTCATTTCCAAGAAGGGGTTCCGAGTTCCATGAAAGCGGTTGAAGGTGACAATGATCACATAGATGATCATGCAGATGATCAAGTCGATGATCAAGCTGAGGAAGTAGATGAGCCAAGAAGGAGTAAAAGGGTTAAGACCGCAAAGTCCTTTGATCCAGACTTCTTGACTTATATGTTAGAGGGAGAATCTTGAACTTTCCATGAAGCCATGACTTCATTTGAAAGTCCTTTATGGAAAGAAACAACTAAGAGTGAGATTGACTCCGTCTTACAGAACCATACTTGGGAGTTGGTTGATCTACCTCCAGGCAGTAAGGCCTTGGGGAGTAGGGATGGCAATTTGAACCCGGCCCGATGGGGACCCGACCCCCCGACCCCGAATTGAATGGGTTTTCCCTGAAAAATACTCCCGACGGGACGGGGATGGTATTCAAAAATCAATCCTCGAACAGAATCAGGCCGGAGACGGGGATAAGTGTCACAGCCCCGTAACCGGCCCGTCCCCGTCCCCGTTCCCCGGCCTGGTTTATCCCCGATGTGAAATTACTGTTTTTATCCCTATATATATATATAATCAAAGCATAAAAACCATTTCCAAACTAAGCAGGTCTCACTCACCTCTCTCTCAGAGCCGTGTCTCTCTACCTCACTCATTACCTTCTCTCTCTCTCTCTCAGATACACCACCACCGCCGTCTAGCTCCCACCACTACCACCACCGCGTCTCTCATCCACTCCCTCTCTTCTCGACGTCGCCGACCACCACCGCCGTCCACCTCGCACCACCACCACCACCACCACAGCGTCTCTCACCACCACCGCGTCTCGCACCGCCCATCAGATTTTTTTTTTTTAGATCTGGTTCAGATCTGTCTCAGATCTGTTTCACAAATTTCAGATCTGTCTCATTAAACGGCAGTTGAGGTGGCGACTCCGTTATCACCGAATAATAACTTGATTTCAGCAGTTATCGTAGTGCCGAGGCAGTTGAGCAAGCTGAAGAAGAAAACTGAAGGAGCTCTATTTTTAGTTTTTTGTTTTGGTCCACCAAAGGAAATAAATGTGCTATGGTGTGTACATATAGACACACTAATGTAATTTCTATTCTTTGTTAATTTCTTAAATATTCCATTGATTATATTCTCTCTATTGGATTTGATTTGGTGGACTCTACACAAATTTCAGATCTGATTTACATAGTTGTTGTTGTATTTTCTGAAGGTTTTTTTTTTTTTTTTTTTTGGCCAGGGAATGTTTGGGGTCGGGGAAACCCGATCCCCGTTAGGGGGTGGGGGTAGGGGCGATGATGACTTCCCAATCAGGGATCGGGGTCGGGGCCGGGGAAAATTTGACCATCGGGGATCTGGGACGGGGAGAGTGATCCCCGGCCTCGCCCCGCCCCGTTGCCCTTCCTGTTGGGGAGCAAGTGGATAAGAATAAAACTAGGCCAGTTATCAAAGGATACAGGCAGCAAGAAGGCTTGAATTACTTTGATACGTATTCACCTGTGACAAGGATTACATCCATTTGCATGGTGATTGCATCTTTACGTGTTCTAGAGATACATCAGATGGATGTAAAGACAACTTTCTTAAATGGAGATTTGAATGAAGAAATCTACATGGAGCAACCTGAGGGGTTTTCAGCTCCAAGACAAAATAAGAAAGTTTGTAAGCTTGTCAAAATCATTGTATGGCTTGAAGTAAGCTCTTAAACAATGGTATGAGAAGTTTGACTATGCTATGTTGTCAAATGGGTTCAAAATCAATGAGTGTGACAAATGCGTATGTGTCAAAGACACTGACAAAGGTTATGCCATTTTGTGTCTATACGTTGATGATGTACTCATTGTTGGTAGTAATGATGAAATGATTAGAACTACCAAGAGATTGATAAACTCCAAGTTTGACATGAAAGATATGGGCCTTGCAGATGTAATTCTGGGTATTATGATTACCAGAACATCTAGTGGTATTGCACTTTCTCAGTCTCACTATGTTGAGAAAATACTTGAGAAATTTGATAAATCAGATACAAGTGTGTCTAGGACACCGGTAGACGTGAGTCTACATTTGACCAAGAATAATGGTTAGAGGGTCTCTCAGCTAGAATATTCTCGGGTCATTGGAAGTTTAATGTATTTGATGAGTTACACAAGGACGGATATAGCCTACTCTGTTAGCAGGCTTAGTAGATACATGAGTAATCCAAATGCTACTCATTGGAGGGGCATTATGTGGGTGTTAGGTTATCTATGCTACACCCGGGATTATGGGCTACATTATACTAGATACCCAGCGGTACTAGAAGGGTATAGTGACGTTAATTGGATATCTGATATAAAGGACTCTAAATCTACAAGTGGTTATGCATTTACCCTCGGAGGGACAGCTGTGTCTTGGAAATCATCAAAGCGAATGTGTATATCGAGATCAACGATGGAATCTGAGTTTATTGCTTTGGATAAAGCAACTAAAGAAGCTGAATGGTTTCTCCAGTTCATTGAGGATGTTCCACATTGGCCGAAACCTGTGCCTGCTATTTGTATTCATTGTGATAGCCAATTAGCGATTGGACGAGCATAGAGTAATATCTATAATGGAAAGTCTAGACATATCCATCGTAAACATAATTCCATATGACAACTACTCTCTAATGGAGTTGTCTCTCTAGACTACGTAAAGTCTAAGGACAACATTGCGGATCTGCTAATCAAAGGGTTAACTCGACAGTTAGTAGAAACGTCGTCAAGAGGAATAGGGTTAAAGCTTTTAGTAATGTTACTAGAACGGAAAACCCAACCTAGTTGACTGGAGATCCCAAGATCTAGGTTCAAAGGGACAACCTAATTTTGTGTAACGGGTGAGTCACTGAAGAACTAAATCCTCTTGACCATTCTTTTGTATAGTGATACCCTGTAACAGTGGAAGGTTAAACTAATGCTTTTAATGACCTAATATGAATGATCAACCATGATATAATGAGATATCTTATATAGGTCACCTATGTGAGTGTGAAGTGAGGCCGCTTCTTTAAGAATTGGTAAGGCCGAATTCTTTAAAACCACTCACTAAACTAGGCTAGTGTTCTAGGGCCATACCGGACACACTAGTGAGAACAAGAACAATGGTTGGACTAGGTCTATTGTCTCAGTTTACACAAATGACATAATAGTTCAAGACATCATGTTCATTGGTCAGCCAATAAATCCGATAGGCTTTCACTATGAAAAGTTCAAGGCCAACAAGTACTTTTTCTGATGCAGGGTTAGTCTCTGTGCTCTCTCTCCGAGTCTTTGTTGTAAACATTGTCCTTTTTCTTTATTCGTTCAATTTTTATTCATGTGGGGGATTGTTGGAACAAATGGTTTTATGGTGACTTTAATGAGAAATTAAAGTAGGTTCCAACCATTGGTTGAGATGGGATTTAATGTGTGTAGATTTTTTGTAGCAAGATCTTTACACCACAAAAAGAATGACCAAAAACCATTAAGAATTGAATGAGAAATTGTCTTATAAAGTTGGCCTCATGAATGAGGTATTGGAAATTATATATAACTATCAATCCCACATTAATTATAGAGGAAAACTTTGATAGGTATTTAAACCTCAAGATTTTGATAAGGGCATGAGCCCTTTTGGGCATCCAAATTTTTTGAAGGAAGCGAGTTATGGATGCTTCAATGATGGGCTTGGGCCAAAACTATGGTCCAAGTTGGTTATGGAAAAATTATCACAAGCGCGTGTGTGGGCGCCACTCGCCCTCCCGGACCGTGCCGGGTCCGAGTTAGTGATCCGTGGGTTATGGGTCATAGGTCGTAGATCTTGGGCTTGGGCTTGAGGCTTATTGAAATAGGTTAGGTTTGGGCTGGGCCGTTTGGTGGTCCACCAACCTAATCTTTTTAGGCCAAGTCTACTGCAGATATGTATATACACACAGGTGTATAGTGTGTAACTCATAGATTGAATCCCCATCAATTTTGTGTATTACTCTAGTAGTTTTGCAGGAGTAATGGGCATTGGTTGCTAGCCTTGGCTGGAAGCTCCTCCTCTCTCTCCCATGGTGTACAAATAGAGACCAACTGCTTTGGTTGTCAACACAGATTTTTGCCTTTCAGAATTATACAGTCAGTTTGCTTGCTCCTATAATTTTCTTCCTATGTGAGAGAGTGCTGCCATTGTTAGTTCGCCAAAACTATCAGAAGATGCTTCTACATTAGCTGGTCTAAACCGTCGTATCTTAGAAGACAAAAGCTGACATACCTTCAGCACCCACAATGAGGCAGCTAATCTATTTTAAGGAAACTATGGTATTAGTCAGGCTTCGGTTTGTGCTTTCTTTACCATTTTATTGTATTATGTATTTCTGTGTAATATCATTGTAAATTTCAGCATATTTTCTTAGTCTGAAATTTAATTTGATTAATCATGAATTTATTTATTTTAGTTAATTACATTAATTTGTACAACAAAACTAGCGGTGACACTTTAATCTAAAATCACACGGGGATTTTCCAACTATATTTGAACCATAGGAGTAAAATGCTCCAACTTCAAATTATAAGAGGGTAAAATAATTTTTTTTTAAAAAATAAATGTACTTACTCAATTTCAGACGATGGGAGAAGTTGTCATTAAAAATCATATTTAGCAGCAAAAATTTTGGCTTCATCAAAAAAGAAAGAATTTTTTTTTTTTTTGCTAGAAAACAAAATTGTTATAAATGCACAAAATCTATTTAATTTATTTTTTATTTTTAAGGTAAGTGCATTCACTGGCCATTCATCACCTGCATCATGTCTATGAATTCTTTGGGTTAACGAATAGCCTCTCTTTGGTGAAAAGTGAGAAGGCTACAAATGAGAACTACAATAAATGTCAACAAATCTCCCCCTTAAAAAAAATAAAAATAAAAATTGACTGGATCCTCTAAAATTGTCACGATCCAAACCCGGTACCTAGAGATTCAGTGTCGCAACGAGACAATAACAGAGGTCATAACAGAATAATAGTGCAGCGGAGTAACATAAAATGGTACCCAAAATTTTATTGAATGAAGCATATATACATTGGAGTTTCTATTCATTTACATTGTCAAAGCTGAACTACGACTACAAAGTGCCTTGTGCCTACCCCACACACTGATCCTAGCACGTCACCTAAAAGTGATTAACAACTATAAGCGCGTGGTAGAGTGTGAAATATTATACTGGGAGCACAAAGGGTATAAAAATCACCATGGATAATTATTTGGCTAAACATAACTCAGTTTAATATTAAAATACAGAGTATATAATACAAAAATCATTTGAATAACAGACATATAATACATCATAACCATTGTACAAAACAAAATAGAACAGATGTATGGACTCAAGATGTGGCTTGTACGAATTCTAAAGGTGGCTCCCCCCAATAGTGTAGCACTTAGCTCTGCATAGTATTTTGCGCCATACTAGATAATAGGATAGAATAGATGTATGGACTCAAGAGGTGGCTCCCACAATAGTGTAACACTTAGCTCCGTACAACACTTTGCTCTATACCATAAATTAAAGGGTCAATAAATCCATGATAAACAGAGGGTCATTTAAAGTGACAATGCAGAAGGCTAATGGTTATTTAAGTCCCCCAAGGCATGGGACCTCCGTGGTGGTACTTACAAAATAATTATGCAAAATACATTTAATAAAACAGTTATATCACGCGTTTCCCCTTTTAAGCAAATATGATTCATTTAACAAATAATACTTTAAAAACTAATATAATTTGCAAAACATATTTACATAAAGCAGTTTATGGTAGCTCAAAATATAATAAAACTCACCTCAAATTTGATCCTTTACTCTCACTTTTGATTTTAGCTCACTCTTTCAAATACCCTTCGTTTGTTATTCTTGTGATTTCATTACTATGCAACTCACCTATTTATAGGTGAGAAAATCCTTATTATGCAACACTATGCTACACTATTTAACACTGTGTAACCATGTGGTGAAACCACATGGCACACCATGCAATTCATGAGGTTTCTTGAAACAATGTGCACCAATTCCCCCATATTTCCACTATGGCCCAAAACATGTTATAATCACATTATTTGGTAAAGCACAATGACTCTTAATTAAGTTAAATTACATTTTAACACATACAATTATAAAAGTAAATATAATTTTTTAAGTATTAATTTAACTATTTGATATTATATAATAACTAATTTAACTTCAGGCATTTCAAAATAGATCATCGTATAAGAGGTATTATTCAAGGTGTTACAATTAACACTAGGGGTGCTCGCATATCGGGTTGGGACGGGTGGCCTCTCATCTGACATCCATTAAAACTTAGGTGGACTGAGAAAAATCAATCCACATTCATCCTCTTAGTTAGCAAATGAGAATTGAGCGAGCTGTGTAGGTTGGGAGATGGATGCGTATTAGACATTTTTCAAACTATTTTATTTGCGCAAAAAAGTTTGGATTGTTCATTTTTTAAATAAAAATAAAATCCCAACTTTCATATTTTATAAATAGCAAATATAATTATTGAATAAAACGTTTTATTTTTTTAAGACATAAATCATAAAAGCATAACTTTATTTTCCTATAAATGTTTGCGGATCGGATTGGGTCGAGTGACCTCCTATCCGCCATTCATTCAAATTTAGATGGATTCAAAAAAATACATCCATATCTGTCCACTCTAACTATTGAAATGTCCATTATATAACGGATTGGTTTAGGTTATTCAGTGTTGGCGAATTAGGTGGATGATTGCTCACCTTTAATTAACAATATAATGATTTATATGAATTTTTGACTTGTTTGTCACTAACTTATTAAACAAAATAATAAAAAATAAAAATTTATTCAATTCCATTAGTTTAATAGGTATAACCAATATATGATAAAAAGAATTATATTTATATGTCATTCAATGTTGGCAACCAAACAATTGAACGGGAATGAATATTCCATTTCATTCAACCTTATACTTGATTTTCATTATCATTCTATCACCACTTCATTCCATGTAAGAATAAATTTAATTATTTAACCATTATAGTGACCCACATGATATGACAATATGAATTACAAATTTAATAAGATTATAGTTTCATATCTTGAACCGCAATTTATTATCTAATTGGTCAATAAATGGAGTAGTTTCCAAGTTTCCTACTTTGATGGGCAAGTAGAGTCATAGTTATATTAGGAAACTGGTTCTCTCTCTACCTAAAAAAGTATATTTAGATCACCCATCAATTATTTTGAATATAACATTTTCTAAAAAAGGTCAAGAGAGAGAAATATTTTTCCACTAATATTGTTATTAAGTTTATGTTTAATCAATTTTAGATCACTTGAAGGCTTCACATAATTGATTCGGGTATGTTATTTATTTTTCTACATTATGTTCTTATTTGTAAAAATCATTATGTTATTTTTTTTTTTTTTTTTTTTTTTTTTTTTTTTTTTGGTGAAATAGTTTGGTAGGAATTTTTTTTATTATTTTGGAAGGACATTTTATTTTTATTTTTGTTTTTATTTTTATTTTATCAGTTGATTTTTTTTTTATTTATTGATTTTTTTTGATTATCTGTTTAAATTTATATTTATTTGTTTAAATTATTTTTTATCTATTCAAATTTACATCTATTTGTTTAAATTTTTTCTGTATAAATTTTCTATCTATCCAAATTTTATTTGTGTAAATTTTCTATTTATCAAAATTTTATCTATACAAATTTTTCTTTTGTACAATTTTTATTTGTATAAATTTTGTAGAGCAATCAAACCAGAGTTACTCTCTTTATAAGTGTCTCTATCTCTCTAATTGTTGTATGTGCTTTTATTTCATCAACATCATCATCAATGGAAATGAATGCTTGAGATTTGGAGAAGACAAAGATCAACAGATCAACAACAGTGCAACAACAATCACAAAAAATTCAAAGCCAAGATTTGTTCAACCTTATAGATATGTTACAACAAGGGGGAAAAAAATCAAAATTGAAAGTATATAATATGTCAAGATCCATCGGATTCTTCTCTTTGAAAACTGAAAATCAATAATACCTCAATAACCTGATTCCAAGATCTGCCCTTTTTGCGGCAAGAATGGACAGTCTTGAACTGATCGACATTGAGTTTCTTACTGATGAACCCTACCACGAAGGCTTCTTTGACAAATCCATCCTCTTACTATGATAACTCTGTTTTGTCTGATGTCGTTGATCTTTAATTATATTTGTGATTATGTGTTTAATATGATTTTGGATGCTAAGCATGTGATTATACGCATTTTTGAATTTGTATTATTCCCTTGTGGAGATATTTGTCCTATATAAGGCTATAATCGGAAATTGAAGGCCTTATTGACTTCAGAAACCAAAATTGATTGAATCATTGTAGTCTGCCTAATTTTTAGAGCCTACGGTGAAGTTTGATTAAAATTTGATTCAGACTGAATCACTTAGATTAATTCAATTAAAATAAGACTTTGATTAATTAAACTAAGCTCCAAATACTTAGCTTAATCATGGATTAGTGAATTAAGTTAACCTAGCCTATATATAAGCTAATTAAGGTGCTTACCTCATTTTTGACCTCAAAATTCAGCTTGTAGAGAGAGCACTTTAGGGAGAGAAATGTGATTCTAGAAAGAGTGAGGCTCAATGTTGAAGATTTGGCTAAGGGCTTGAAGAATTGTGTGTAGGAACTCAAGAACTAGCTTGTGAAGAGTTGATTGAAGACTCTAGGTAAGTCATGAGCTTATAATTCATGAAATTAAGTTATCAAAGATATGAATTTAAGAAGATTATGAGAGTTAATGTAAGAAATGGCTTAAAGATGATGATTAGGGAGGTCTAACATACATGCTTGCATGAATTTGTTACATTTTCTCATTTTTGAACATGAATCTTGTAATTCATGTAGAATTAAGAGTTGTATCTCATATGCATGCATCAATTGTAAAGTTTTGAAGTCCAATTTTAAGCCTTGAAGTTTGTGAATGCAAGATAAATTTTACAAACATAAAGTTTAAGGTTTGAATTTTGTTGAATTCATGAAATATTGAACTATAGGTGAAGCTAGCTTCAATTATATGTATTTGGGAGTGTTCTTGAATGTTTGAGTGAGTCACGCATGCATTTAAGTGTTGAAATCGAGAGTACATTTTGAGCTCCCAGTACTTTTGCAGACATTGGGGATTGGCTCAAGCGACCAAAAGTCAAGCAACCACCCTTTATTTTCAACCTTGGCTCGAGCAACCAAAAGTTGGCTCGAGCATAAAATGAGAGCATCTAGTACTTTTGCAAACTACGGGGTTCACTCGAGCGACTAATGTTGTGCTCGAGTGAAGTGTCCTGTTTCAGGAAACTTTGAAAAGTTGTTTTATATTTCAATTTCCGTTCGTTTTCATTTCTGAGCATTCTTAGGCATACATTGAGCATTCTAAATGAACTAAAGAGTTAGAAAAAACACTAAGAAAGATAAACGAATTTGGGAACGAATTGAATTCTATTGTGACCCTATTTATGTATGTGCTATGAATTGTGTAGGGTCAATCGCAAGGACGAATCAACCATTTGAACATTATGAGTAATATTTTAGTAAAGATATTTTTATGTATGTTACTTTCTAAATGCTACCTATGTGGTAAATTTTCTAAACTCATAAATTTCTACTATGAATGGGTATTCTATCTGTCCAATTCGTAAAAGAATCCGTAAAGTGATTAATAAGTACGAATGCATGATTGATAAGTACGAATGCAAAATGGGCCCAAGACCATTTGGTATGTTTGATAAGAATATGAAATGGGTCCAAGGCCATTTGGTATCTTTGACAAAGACACAGAGTGGCCCTAAGGCCATTTAGAATATTTGACAAGATAGACCTAAGGTCAACTTACATATGAATTGGACCGAAGTTGTTTTGTATGATCATTAAATGGATCAAAGGTCATTTTGAATAAGCAATTGATTGAACTAAAGGTCATTTTGAATGTGAATACAAATGTGAACATGATTATGATTATCAACGCGCGTATGAATGTAAATTTAGAAATGATGGACCTAAAGTCGTTTTGTACATGTGATGTGAAGGACCGAATGGTCGTTTGTGTATGGATCCATTAAACATGAATATGATCTTGAATTTGAATATACGCATGAACAAGACTACGGAAATGTTGATTAGTTATGGAAAATGTTTGGACCTAAGATCGTTTCGTCCCTTCGACATGTTCTAAGTATAATGGATTGGACCCAAGGTCATTTTGTTGTGATTTGCTGAAGTACGTTATTAATGGAAAGTGCGTTCTATATGTATTAAGTACAAGTATGATTTATTAAATACGAATCTCATTCATCAACCTCTTTACTATGATATTATTCACTAGGCGTTAGCTTACTCTTTAATTATATGTATGTAGGTGAGCAGCGAGATATCCAGCCCCAGAGATATGTAAGAAAACCAAGTTTTGAGAAGTCAACTTGGGTGTGATGACCCCATCACGTATAATAATTAACACAAATTAATTAAGGAGATTTAAATTTTAATTGCCTACTATTCTAATTCGTATATGATTCTATCAAGGATTTATTTTGGAATTAGAAATTGAAAGCCTAAATAGCTCAACAAGGTATAATTGTTGACTTGAATTATTTTAATTTCAAATATCGGACCCTTTGAGAGTTTAATTAAATATTCGATACAGTTTAGTAAAATTGACATTTCATTAAGTGGGTCCGAATTGGAGTTAATTAAGTTATGAGAGTTGGGAATTAAGATTATTATGAATACAAATTATTTATGAGGTATTTAATTGAGTATGTAATTTATTGATGAAGATTTTGAGTTTGATCTGAAATGGAAGGTCTTGATGTGAGAAACTAAAATTAAAGATGGAAATAAGTTTAATTCGATATTTGGAGCCTTTTGGAGTTTGATTAAAAATTTGATTCAGACTAATAAATTTAAATATAATTAATCGGGTTTTAAAGGAAGTCAAATAAATTAATTAAATTATGTGAGACTTGTGATTAGTTATGATTAATTTAATTATGTGTTAATCAAGATTTAGTAAGCCTAAATATTGCTTAATTAAATTAATCCCAAACATAAATTAAATTAGGAAGGAATCTAATTGGAGGGTGTATATGGGTGTAGGTGTGGGTGTGTAGAGAAGTGTGAGAATTGGTGTATTCTAGAACCATTGAGGCAACAAATAGACATACATATATATACATACATACCAATATAAGGGTTCATGTGTGTATGTTGGAAGCATTGTGAGCTCAAAGAAGGAAGAAAAAAAAATGAGAGCACCGTGAGAGAGAGAGAGAGAGAGAGAGATTTGTGATGGAAATCTAACTCAAGAGTCCAAGAAGAAGAAGAAGAAATATGGAAGAAAAAGTTAGGAAAGGCATGGAATTGAAGGGAATCAACTAAACTTCTTGAGATTAAAGTTCAAGGTATGAAATCATGTTTGATTTTTGTAAAATCTTTATGCTACACTTGAAATTAAAGATGAATTTAGAATCAATATCTTGCAATTGGAAGGAATTAAGGAGAAAATGAAGGAAATTAAACTAGAATCATGGTTTTGGGGATTAATTTAGAAATTAATTATGTTTTGTTTGCTTTTATAGAATCTTTTTATAATACTTAAGATTGAGAAGGATTTAAGATTATAGTTATGGAATTAGAAAGAAATTAGGTTCAATTGTATATAATTTGGATGAATTGAGGAATTGAACTTGAAAGTAAGAAAGCTATGGAATTAATCTTATGGATTTTGTAAGAAATTGGATTTTGAGTAAGACATTGAAGCTTAGATTTTATAAATAATTTAGCTAAGAGCTGAAATTAAGAAATAATTGGGTTCAATTTCAAGTAATTGGAAAGAAATAATGAAAGGATGAAGGAATTTGGAGATTAATTCTATCAATTAATGATTTTTGGGTTTTGGATGTTAAATTAAGTTAGGTTGAAGAATATGAGTTATGATTCTTTAAATTTGTTAAGTTTGGGTTCAATTTTGAGAATTAATCTTGACTTAAGCTCTATAAATTACATCCAACAAAAATTGTTTGAAAACTTGATCCATACAATGGAATATATAATTGACTTTGAAGAAGAGTTTTATAGGTAAATGGTTTAAAAATGATCAAGTTTTCTTAATTATTTAATTCATGTGATAAATATATGCTTGAATGCATTAAGAATATGCTAAAGTGTTCTGAAAAATGTGACTACATGATATATGAACTATTGCCTATCTGTATATGTGTGCTCTTTCTATCTATGGATATTTAGTACATGATCTTTGTATGTAATATAATGCAAGTCTCATCAGATAATGATGAGAACAAGAGTTGAGGAGATAGAGGAATCCTCCACTGACAAACTGGATAGAATGGAAAGGTTGATCCCAAACATGGCAGAAACATTGAAGCAACAACAACAGTGGCAACAATGGACTATAGGGCTATTCGCCTTCTGAAAGGAGCGCGCGAAAAGTCGGGCTACAAAGGGTCGACACCAAAAGATAGAGAAAAGAGTTCTAGCAAACAAAGGGTCGACACCTAGTTACGGGAGGGTCAACAACAGGAAAACCTGGCAATCAAAGTAGAGAAGAAAAGAGAACAAAGGGTCAACACCCAATCCGTAGAGGTCGACATGGGTTTCAAAACCTAGCTACCATTTTTTGATCTATAAGCAGACTTTGCAGTCATTATTATGAGCGGACCTTGAGCAGACTTTGCAGTCATCATTATGAGTAGACCTTGAGCAGACTTTGCTATCATCATTATGGAAACATATCTTATCTTCACCTACCAAGATTTGTATTAATGGGCATTGCATCTTTTGAGGAGGCTTCATCTCCAAAGGATTGTTGACAAGCCTATACACACTCATGCTTTGCTCTAACAACTTGAAGACATCACTTATGCTCTGCTCCAATGGCTAGAAGACACACCCATGCTTCTCTCCAACGGCTAGAAGTCATTGAAGTCTATAAAGACAGCACTTTTCCAGATCTGATAAAGCAGAACTACTCTGAGCATTCAAGAACTATTCCTAATCAATCTGTACTGAATATTACTCTTGTACTTTCACTTTCATATCTAAGTTTATTCTAAGTGTATCTCAAAAATACTCTCTGCTCTTACACTTCCATATACATCTTTTGAGAGAGAAATCTTGTAAAAGAGGACAGATGTACCTCTTATTCTTATTCCCTTTATTTTGAGTGAAATCTTGTAAAGTGAGGCATTTAGTTGAGAAGTCCTCAACAGATAAGGTAAGCCCTGTAAAACTAATAAAAAAATATTAAAAAAAATCAATAAGCTTGGTGAGGCTGTGGTGGTGTATTGAATTGATTCATAGTGAAGAAAATCTCGAAGAGGAACCTTGAGGAGTGGACGTAAGCCCGGTGCGCTAAACCACTATACATCCTTATGTTTGAGCTCTCCTTCCTTTCTCTTTTATTTTTAGTATTATTGATTGTTTACTGAAATTTATTTACTTGATTTATTACATTCAATATTCTGCATTTAAAATTTTTTAAACCCAATTCACCCCCTCTTGGGTTGCCTACCTAGATAACAGATTTGTTATGAAACATATAGGACCGAAGGTCGTTTTGATTATAAATGATTGGACTCAAGGTCATTTCGTTGTGAGTTGCTTAAGTTTGTTATGAATGAGAAATGAGCTACATATGTATTAAGTACAAGTATGACTTGTTTATATGCGAATCTCATTCATTAACTTCTTTACTCTGGTATTATTTATTAGGCGTTAGCTCACTCTTTATTTATATGTATGTAGGTGAGTAGCGGGATGTCCAAACCCAGCCCCATTGAGCTTGTGAGAAAACCAAATTTGTGGAGTCAACCAAGGTCGCCTCATGCAAAAGGCTTTATTTTGACCTTCCTTTTTGTTTTATTTTTGTGGTTATGTGTGACCAAGTTAGTATGCAACCTTGGTTTTTGTTAAAACTACTTTTGAATGATCTTGGACATGTATAACTTAATTATGTAAGTGATGTGTGAGTTATTATATTCATGAGTAAAAAGTTTTTGTTATGCCATGTATGCACAGCTCATTGGATAAAATTTAAAGTTTTGCTTGCGTATCTAGCCCCATATCATTAGGTCTCTAATGGATTTCTATCTGAGGTCGTAGGTAATCTTAGGATTACTGGCTAATTATGATCCTAACCTATAGGCACAGGTTCGGGTCATGACAGAGTGGTATCAAAGCATAAGTTAATAACTCACACAATTGTCCAAATGAGCAATAGAGTGTCTAGAAAAGACTTACGTTGCATTCATGTGATAAATATATGCTTGAATGCATTAAGAATATGCTAAAGTGTTCTGAAAAATGTGACTACATGATATATGAACTATTGCCTATCTGTATATGTGTGCTCTTTCTATCTATGGATATTTAGTACATGATCTTTGTATGTAATATAATGCAAGTCTCATCAGATAATGATGAGAACAAGAGTTGAGGAGATAGAGGAATCCTCCACTGACAAACTGGATAGAATGGAAAGGTTGATCCCAAACATGGCAGAAACATTGAGGCAACAACAACAGTGGCAACAATCGTCACCCTCACCCCTGGTTCAACCTGTACAAGATTTGCATAACGATGGTCGAACAATAGCTCTTACCAAGGAGTTTAAGAAGATGAAACCGCCAACATTCCATGAGGAAATGGATCCATTGAAGGCTAAGGCTTGGGTCTTTGGCATAGAAAAGCTATTTGAAGTATTTCCATGACTCGAAGCACAAAAAGTACAGTTGGCAACATTTACACTTGAAGATGAGACGAGGAGGTAGTGGATGTTAATCCGTGAAAATAACAAGGGTATTGATTGGAGATCTTCTACGATAAGTACTTTCCATAATGTGCCCCATGATAGAAAAGTGGCTGAATTTGAGGGATTTAAACAAGGCAACCTGCCTGTAGCCGAATACGAAGCAAAGTTTACTGAATTGGCCCGGTTTGCACCGCATATGGTTGACACCGACTATAAAAGGGCAAGAAAATTTGAGGGCGGTCTCTGTAATGATATTTAGGAAATAGTCAATGTGTTGAAACTGCCTACTTACATTGATGTATTGGATCGGGCTTTAATGTTAGAAACTGACATGGTTCAGGTACTATCTCTATATGTAATCAAGATGTTTTTGTGTTAATTGATTCTGGATCCACACATTCTTTTGTGTCCACTACATTTTCATCTAGATTAAATAGACATCTGCTTTGTGTATCTGCTCCATCTGGGGAATCTGTGTTATGTACATCTGTGTATCATATATGTGATATGCGTATTGGTAGTGCTACTTTATATGTGGATTTGTTACCTTTGGACATTAGACATTTTGATATAATTTTGGGAATGGAATAGTTGTCTAAGTACTGTGCTACTATTGACTGTGTAACAAAATGGGTTTTGTTCAGATCGCCAGGACATAATGAGTTTGTGTTTGTTAGTAATGGTGTAGTGCCTTCACCTTATCTAATTTCAGCAATGAAAGAATGTAAATTGCTTAGGAAGGGGTGTCAGGGTTACTTGTGTAGCATTTGTAGACACGCCCGAACGTCCTGGGAAGAATCCCGTTTTGTTCATTGGGCTTACTACAGTTCGGACTCAATGTTACGGTTCTTAATCTGATCTCGCAAAGTGCAATGCGAGATTGATAAATCACTAAAGAATCCAAATCCGGCAAATCGTTTTGAAAAACTGATTTTTTGAAAGAAGTGCCAAACATGGACTGCTTTGCCAGATATAGAGTCGTCACCTAAATGTTTTATTTTGGGAGAATTTAGGAAACCCTGACTCGTTGCCTAAGGCCACGTGTCTGTCATCACTAAAGTTGTCTCAGCTCGGAAACTTGGGTACGATTGGGGAAGGTCACGTAATGAGCACCCCCGCTCGCCCGATCAAAGATCGGCCACTACTAAACATGATATCTTGTTTTTGAAAACACATGCGTTCTTATTCCGGTTTATTAGCCTAGAATTACTATGTGATGCGAACAGCATACAAGTATAGACTGAATCGCCTAAATTGGAACAAAACATCTCATGTTTGTTTTTTAAAGCGGTTTAGTACTCGCAAGTAGGCTAAAATGCAGATTTTGCCACCCTCAAGTGGGCTTAGAAAACATGGTGATTTGCCACTCTCAAGTGGGCTTAAAACTCGCAATCAATGAATTGTTCCAATTCAAATAATCCAACTTTCACCCACAGGTATTCAAGCAGTTATATCACATAAGCAAATAGCCTCATGGTAAGCATGCTATCATGGCAGTCACTCACATGCATGCAAGGATGCTAAAGTATAAACACTTACCGAGTACTCCGAGCAAAAACAGAAACTAGCTAGTAATCAATGCATGATCCTAGTTCATGTTAAGATGGCTGATGCAATACAGGCAAAAATGCAACTAGAAATAGGCTCGGCTATTCTAAGATGGCATATGAGATGCTGCAGATAACATGTATTCAACTTTGGAATTGAAATACAATGCAGTTAGTATGATGCGCCGAGCCTGGTGCATGCAAGACAGATGAATGAATGCAAACATGCGAACATAAGACGCTAATTGAAACGTGCCCTAAAACTAACCATCGTAAGCTGGTAAATAAAAGGGAGAAAGAAATGGGGTTTGGAAGACATGCATCACACACACGCACACTTATTACAAAATTTGCCCTCTCGATGGATTGTCCGAATAAATAATACAGAACCGACTAATTAACTAACTATTCTAACTAATTAATTATTACAAAACAAGTTGAAACAAATAACTATTCTAAGTTAACAAAGCATTGAAATGGCCTCATGACGAGGGATGCAAGCATGCTCGAGTCGCCTCACTCGAAAATCCATTACGATGCCCCAACTCGCCTTTGTTTGCAATTGGTCTCAGAAACTTGCACAAAGCTCCAGAGAGATGAAACTCCACCCTGGGAATCTGTGGGAAGGCTGCCGACCAGCTATTGGCCTTGGAGGCCACCTGCCGACCACCTTTTATGGAGAAAACCAGAAAAAGTGGTCGGCCTGCCACTAAATCTGGTCGGCCGACCAGTTTCTTCTCCTGGTTTCTGGTTTTCTGCAACAGAGGGCAAGAGAGAGGCATGGCAAAGTATTTTGCAACAAATGTATACACAACTATCCTCCCTATCATTACATGAGCTCAAGGGGGTATAGCTCTCGACCGTCGGGCCACCAATCACGCATCTCGATGCATGATGGCTGAGGAGCCGAATGGCACGACTCAATGTGAAATGAATGCACATACAAGCACGTAAAGCCAACAACTCCGTCATGGGTAGTCAAGAGTGTTGGCGACCAGGAATCGAGGCACGTTTCATCACTTCGAGTATGAAACGTCCCTCGTTTCTCGTGTTTGGGCTAACTCCTATCCCAAACATAATGCAAGAAACAATGCATGCACAAATGCAACTCTAGCATGTAATCTTAATGCAATGCAACTAAGTCATGCAAACATGCAAGGGATATCATCCAACTAGTATACACAATGCTATGAACCAACAATGGCATACTCAATGCACATGACACTTAGCATACACAATGCACGTGGAAACTAACATACACAATGAAATGAACAAGGCATGCGCAATGCAATGATCAATCATGCGACAACATGGCATACCCAATGCTATGAACTACAATAGCATACTCAATGCAAAATAGACTTAAACTAAGATGGATAGGCCTCAGCCATATCTAAATCAGTGACCAAAGATGATGAAATCAAGGCAACAACACACATGCAAGCATGCACAATGCAAGGGCTCCAAGCCTAAGGCACAAGATACAACTCTCCAAGAGCATTGAAAAGGTTAAACATGGAATGCAATGGCATATGTTCCAACTCTGAAATGGCATACAAAATGGCTCCGAATCATGCAAACAACTCATGCAATGCATTTTGAAAGACTCAAGCACCGAAACTAGTGAAGTGCATCATACTAGAGGTATGCAATGCAATGACCAAACCAACCCCAAACAGACCCTATGCAGGCCAAAATAGTAGCAAAAATGAGTTGGGATGAGGGCATGAAAGGCACAAAAATGAAGCTCATGTAATTGCTCACAAATAGGGCATACAAGCACAACTCTCAAACACATTGAAGGAGTGATAAATATGAGAATATGGCAACCTTATATGCTTTTAAATATCATGCTCAATGATGCCAAAACATGAAAAACACCTCAAGTTAAGCATGCAAGGGACCTCAAAACTCGAAGCTAGTCAAAGTTATTACACTACAACCATGCCTGGAAAGCATCATTCAACCAAGGGACCTTGAAATAGAGCTAGGGTTACCCAAAATATGAACAAAATCATGTTGGATCATGGCCAAAATATGCTAGCATAGTGAGCCAAAACATCATGCATTCTAAGCTAGTGAACATGATTTGCACTACAAGCATATGAATCATGTGAGAGGATACCAAACCAGCTAAAAATAGAGTCATGGCATGCCAAATGATGGCCCAAAACCCACTGAAACATAGTCAAAACATGCTAGGATGACATGCTCCTTTGATAGGCCAAAAAGGGGGTTACTCTACACATGCAAGAGTCAAACTCAAGGTGACCAAACCAACCCTAGACAAAGTCTAGGCCGGCCCTAAAAGTCACCAAAAAGGGCCTGAACCAAGCCTTGGAAGTATGAAAATATATGCTCCTTTGATAGGCCAAAAATGCAAGTAAATAAAGCAAGAAGAGAGGGGGTCACTCCTCTCTGATTTAGGGCCTCAAAACTACATTCCAACCACTGAAAATCCATTGGATTTCAGTGGCTAAAAGGGCAAGCAAAGATTAAATCAAAGGCCTTATGGCATAGCACAAAACAAGGCTAAATAAAGCATGCAAGAGGGTAGAAGACCCTTAACACCAAAAGGGCCTTAAACAAACATGTTAAGTACGCAAAAATAAAGCTTTTTTCAGTTGAAAGTTAATCCAAAATAAGCATGTAAATATGGCTAAGGGTGTAGTCAAAATAGAGCTTAAAAAGGGAAAAAAAAAAAGGGTTACCCTTGAAGCACTGCAAACCAGCCCAAAATCTGAGCCAAGACCAGCTTTTGAAGCTCAAAATTATCCTCAAAGAACCTCAGCCCAATGGTGGTTAACTTTGATGAAGGATGCCTAGGCAAACTAGAGCATTTCTTCACTTTCAAGCACTTTTATGCACAAAATGGGCAATGGAGTGGAGTATATAGAGAGAGGGGCAGAGATTTAGCCCTAGAAGTTGTAGAGAGAGAGAGACTTTTTAGAGTGAGAAGCTCCCAAGCTTCTCCAAGAAGATTGTCCCTTGAAAATGAGAGATATAGCCTCATATATAGCAAAAATGAGAGTTGGCTCGAAAATATCTGTCTATGGGACAGCTGGAGGATAAATATCTGAGTTTAGGACCTGTAGACCACTTTTCTGGTCGGCCGACCACTTTTTTTGGTCGGCCGACCACTTTTTCAGGAGAAAGTGGTCGGCCAGCCACCTTTTGCTGGTCGGCCAGCTAGTTTTTCTGGTCGGTAGGAAAATTCTGCTTTTCAGGTCCAACTTCAAATAGCCATAACTCCTTCATCTAAACTCCTTTTCAGGTTATTCTTGTGTCCAAATTGAAGCCCCGGAAGTTATCTTTCCAATGGCACCATCCTTGAATCAAAATTTTAATTGTAAAAAAAGTTATGCCTATTTTGGTGAAGCCGCCCAGTTTTGGTCCTACCCGAATTCATGCTGAACTTCTCCCAAACTAGTTTTCTTCTCTCCTTTCCTCTTTTCTTCAACTCCAAACCCCTAAACAAAGTGTTTTGAAAGATTTTTCAAAGATTTCATCTCTCTTTTATTCATTTCTACTTTGTCCTTGCTCGGTTTACCGAAAAGCGCATTTAACGAAATACGAGCCTCGAAACATCGTAGGAACTTTATTTTCAAAACATTTTGAAAGAGAGGGTTTCAAGGTCTAAAATCTTTTGATCAAGATTGTTTTGGTCCAAAAGGGGTATGAAGTTGAGATTTGACTCTCTCCTTACTGAAGAAACTGAACCTTTGCCCTGCGCACCTTCATCACCGAGTAAACCATTAGTAGTGCCCAAGTCTTAAGGGCGGTCAAAAATGGGGTGTCTACACATATTGACTGTGCAATCTATGACTGTTGAAATAGACAATATCCTTGTTGTTAGAGAATTTTTGGATGTATTTCCAATTGAAGTGCCAGAAGAGCTGACTGACAGAGGAATATAGTTTACTATTGATATTGTATCAAGTACCCAACCTATCTGCAAAACTCCCTACAGAATGTCTACTATTGAAATGAAAGAATTAAAAGAACAGTTACAAGATTTGCTTGAAAAAGGGTTTATCTGATCGAGCACTTTGCCCATGGGGCGCACTGGTGTTATTTGTAAAGAAGAAAGATGGGACCTTACGTTTGTGTATTGACTACTAGGAGCGGCACAAGGTAACAATCAAGAATAAATATCCATTGCCCCGAATTAATGATTTATTTGACCAGTTGTAGGGTTCACAAGTATTTTCAAAGATCGATAAAGATCCAGATACCACCAGGTAAAGGTAAAAGTAGAGGATGTTGAGAAGACTGCATTTTGAACAAGGTATGGTAACTACGAATTTCTTGTTATGCCCTTTGGAGTGACTAATGCACCTGCAGCGTTCATGGATCTTATGAATTGAATTTTTAAGTCTTATCTTGATAAGTTTTTTTATAGTTTTTATTGATGACATCTTGATATATTCAAAGAGTAGAATTGATTATGAACAACATTTGAGAACTGTATTGCAAACCCTTAGTGTGACAACCCCGACCCTCTCATATGCTTTAAGTTTTTAATTATGTGTGTGATTTTATGCTTGATGTGACATTACATGTTTAAATGTGTGAATTACATGATTATGAAATTGTATCTGTCAGTCATAAGAAAATCTGTCGAAATTACGCCCTTTGGATTGAAAATTGAAAGCCTTAGAGGTGTGATAAACCAAAACAGACCACATAGATATGATCAGCATGATTTTTAGAGTCTAATATAAATTTTGGTAAATTTTTGATTTGGAATGAATTATCTTGTGTGATTTCGACTTGAACTCTGAAATTGACGGCCTAAATAGGTTCAGAAACCGAAATGGTGTACTTGGATAGGTTAATTGGAATTTTTAGAATCATTTGGGAAGTTTAATTAAAAATTTATTCCATTTGATTCGTCAAGGTGTGTTTAGCCCACCTTTAAGTGTGTTTATATATATATATATATATATAAGTGATATAAGCCATTCACTACTAGAAAATTGACCTTTTGCGTCTACTTCTTTTGCGACCGTCAAATAAGCGGTCGCAAAAAATAAATAAATATTAGCAACCGCGGTAAGGGATGTCAATAATAAGTAGCTAATGTTCTTAAAACTACACGGATTTCTTTAATTAGTTTTCCCCAATTTCAATTTCATAAAACTCTCTCTCTCTCTATGACAGAAGCTCTCAATGTGCCTTAGCTCCCTCTCGCACTCACCGATGGTCATTACAGGTATGGCTCTCTTTCTCTCTCTCTCTCTCTCTCTCTCTCTCTCTCTCTCTCTCTCCTGATTTCTCAATCTCCCTCTTTCTCCCTCTCTCGATTTCTCAATCTCTCTTCTCTCTCTCTTTCTTAAATTGTTTCTGAATTCATAAACTTGTAATGTACTTGTTAATTTGTTGAATTTTAAGGTGATTTCATTGCAAATTAGGTGATTTAATCGATGTCTTATGAGAATACAAGTGATTTTGCAATCCTTAACCTCCTCTGTCACCTCTGCTTCTCTCTTTATCTGATTTGGGAAATTTAGGTTTTCAATTATCTGCAATTCTTTCTTTTCTCCCCTGAAATGGTTCCATCTATTTTCAATTCTTCTCACATATACATGCATATTTATATATATGCATCTGAATTCGATTGTTTTTCTGTTCTGCGATTCATAGCCAATTTCGCAAATTTCATAGAATTTAGGAGAGGTACTGTGAGAGAGCAAAAGTTAGGGTTTGATTCATTTACTTTTTATTCTCCTCTCTCTTTCTCTCTCTCTCTGGCTTTGTTACTCACAATTACATATAGTTTTTAAAAAGAATTTATGACACGATATTCAAAGAAAAATCTTATATAGACTTGTTTTATTTTAGTATTTTTTTAATAAAGGTGCATTGGAATTTTAATTGAATTTTTTTGTAGCACAGTTAGTGTTTTGTTTATTTATTTATTTATTAAATTTTTTATAGCTTAAAAAAATTAGTTTCATATTCAAGTTAATGGCCCCGTTTGGTAGAGCTGTGGAAAAGTGATTATAGATTATACCTTAACAAATTATGACTTATAGCTGTGAATATAAGCTGTTAACCTGTTTGGTGCAGTTATGAGATTATGGATTTAAACAGCAGAGTAGTGTTTGGTTAATAAGCTGTAAAATAGCTTTTACTCTATAATTGTCCTTTATGTCCTTATATGATATAAAAAATGATTATTTTGTCATTTTTTTCAGTTTTAATTTTTTTTTAAAATATTTCATTAATAAAAGTTAATATAATTAATATTAATTAGTATCAATTAATATAAAAATTGATACATTTGCTAAAAATATAATGGAAGTATTATTGTCACAATTATTTTCCATTATAAATTAATTAGTATCAATTAATTACTTAATTAGTATCAATTAATACTAAAATTATTAATTAGTATCAATTAATGGCTTAATTAGCCTCAATTAATATTAAAATTATTAATTAGTATAAATCAATATTAATATTTAATTTTTATTAGTATCAATTAATATTAATAATCAACAATTGTTATTAATTATCTGAAATGTTTCTATCTATTTTCAATTCTTCTCACATATACATGCATATTTATATACATGCATCTGAATTTGATTTTTTTTTTTTGTTCTGCGATTCATAGCCAATTTCGCAAATTTCATAGAATTTAGGAGAGATACTGTGAGAGAACAAAAGATAGGGTTTGATTCATTTACTTTTTATTCTCATCTCTCTCTCTCTGGCTTTGTTACTCACAATTACATATAGTTTTTAAAAAGAATTTATGACACGATATTCAAAGAAAAATCTTGTATAGACTTGTTTTATTTTAGTATTTTTCTGATGAAGGTGCATTAGAATTTTAATTGAAATCTTTTGTAGTACAGTTAGTGTTTTGTTTATTTATTTATTTATTGAATTTTTTACAGCTTTAAAAAATTAGTTTCATATTCAAGTTAATATGTGAAGCACAATAATAATTTTCCCCATATTTACATTCTGAAAATTCATAGAAGAAGTAAGAACTAAGTTAAGGGGCTATATACACGTTCTTAAACAGAATCAATCAAGTAGATGGGAGAAGCTAGTGCTTGTGGCAATGCACAAATATTTTGATATGTAATATTTGATCTTATCTTACTCTTAATTTTTATTTTTATTTTTCTAGCTCTTGGACAATTGAAATTAATTGATTATAAACATATACTATAGAATGATCATGAGTTTTACTCTCTATGTCGAGTCAAACGTGTATGGTATGGATTTGATTTTGTTAGAGAAATTAGGGAGATTGGTATGGTATGTAATCTCTCTTTCTTATTTGCAATCTCGAATCCAAGGCAGATTGCAAATACTGTTAGGGAAAGTTTGGTCCTATAAGTTTTAGGTTTCGGATTACTAGATTACTAAAGTAGTTCAGGATTTCCAACACTTCTTTCAATTTTTTGTTTATGTTTGGGAATATATATATACCCATCTAGGTATTCTTAGGATAACAATTTGTTAGCTTTGTTAACGTGTATTTTAAATGTTCTTTGTTAATTGCTGATATTTATTAGACACTGATATAGTACGATTGTTACCAAAAATATTATCTCAATTTTCCCTCACGCAAATTTCTTGCAGGTCATTTAACTTGGAAAATGCTTTGGAATTGCACACAAAGGCCAAGCACAGTGTTGGAAAATAAATGGATTTAAAGAGAGAGCTCCTGAGTTCTGATTTGAAAATCTATGCTTAGTTTATTAGGTAATTTTTATAACACCAAAGTGCTTTACCTAGTCTAGATTATAGGTGTAGATTCAATTTAATTCATTCAAATTGTAGGTGAACAATTTGATAGTAAAATAGGAAATACTTTCTTTATAATTTTCTTTTACTTGCCTATAATGTGGAGTTCTTTTATTCAGGTGCATTATATTCAGGTGCATTATATACTAGGTGGTGTAGCAAGAAATGTTGGCGAGTGCATGTCAAAGCTCGGAACAAAACCTTACATGATAAGTGTTGTTGGACTTGACACGGCAGGTGGATACTTATGTGAGATGTATGCTGCCCTTAGTTTCATATGTATTTTTCCTAATTGGCTAGTGGGACTGCATTACAACAACATATGATTGGTCTTACAACGATATTGAATTTGTGGGAAAGAAATTTGTCCTTTGTCTAAATATATAAAATTAATGTTCTAAAGATTGAAAATTATGACTTCGATAACCGTGATATTTTTCTAATGATGTCCAAATGTGTGAATGTGCACACATATATTTTAGATATATTCATATAACTTACCTTCTTCTTTTTGATTCTTGTATTAGACATTAGATTTTACTAGATACATATGAATCTGTTCGTTGTCTTGATTTACATTCAAACTAATAATCTCCTAAGTGTGCGGACCGATTTTCGTAATAGAGTAAAATGAAACTTCGTGGACGAACCCTGGTGCACTGATGGGTGAAGGCCTGCACAAGGAACAAATGGTTAAGCTGCTTGACCGGGGGTTGGTCGGAAACCCCTCCGAGGGTAGAGTCAGTACCAAAGTTTGGTATAGGGAAGGTAGAATAGACGAGCCAGTTTAGAGTGTTCAGCGATCGCTCCCCCTCAAGGAGAGTCAGGTTACCTTTTATAAGGACCGTTTGACTTGCTCACCATGTTTCTCTCTTTGCTGCCCGACACTTAGCCGGAATGTTAGGTTGCTCCTCAATGGAAAGAGCAAAGAATCTGTTAAGCAATTCTGTTATCCATGTCAGATCAAGCGCTCTTTCCGTGTATTGGATGCGAGTTACTTTGCACAATTGGTTTGTACCGGACGCTCTTACGGTTGGTTCAGTGCCATGATTCAAGTTGGTCATCCTCTTTAGCTACGCTTGGCCTAGGTTTGTACTTGGGCTATGTGGTTCAAATTACTTGGTCCGTTGGGCTTGAGATCACACTTGGTCTTCATGTTTGGTCCCTTGGTGGTTTTTCTTTGGTTCAAGTAAACGCTTGGCCCATACGATTTGGACCATTGAACACTACCTCGGCCCAAACTCGTGCTTGGGTTTTAACGTTCTGATCTCGTAGCGTTACTAGGCCCAAGCATCATCCTTTGGCTTGTGGTCTTCTTCTTGTTCTGCTTATGCTTGGTGCAGAGTTGTAAATGACCCTCTTCACTAAGCTAGACCTCTTAATGCACTAGAGTTATATCCAACCTTTCTTTTTTTTTTTCTAATCTAAATTATAATTGACTTGTTGACAGGGATTTGCTAAACTTTGTGTGTTTTTATTTTATTTTATTTTATTTATTTATTTCTATTTTTCCTGATTAAGATGAATCTCTAAATATGGCTTTTGGATTCTATAAGAGGTAGCAAATGAGAAGAACAAAATTTACTACTCCTGGAATTGATAGATGTTCTTTTTCCTTAACAGGAAATTTGCTACTAGAGCATTGGAAATCAGCTAGACTGTCCCCTCGATGGTAGACGTCTTAATCTTTTAATATAATCCTTCATATGTGATGATTACTGTTTTTAGTATTAGTTTCGAGTCATTTGGCCAAATGCATGAATTTTTTCTACTCTATAGTACCAAAATTTGAGTTGGAATATGAACTACTCATGTTGTTTGTTATGAAACAAGCTGGTTTTACTCATTTGAGTCTTGGATCAACTATGTACTTTTCTTGCACCATGACTTACTCCATAAATGATATTCATGTTTGATTTACGCGCCACTCAAGCATTTTGACCATTTTGAGCATTCTGTTTAATTTTGGAATAAGTTCAAGAGCATGAAAATCAATTAGAAATGTATCATTAATATGTTAGGAAGCTGGCAATAGCAGCAAATCTTAGTAAAAATTTGGGAGAATTGCAAAAAAGTGGCATCAACACAAAATAATTGCAATGTCATGGAAGTACAACCAATTTATGCATTAAATTGTGCAACAAAGTCTTATACTTCCATCTCTTTGTAATTATTTTGAGTTTATATCATTTTTTTGCAATTGTTTCTAAAAATTTTAGAAAAACTATTCAAAACAATTTGAGGAAAAAGTACACAAAAGTAGATTAATATAAAGACTTAATTGAACCAGCAAGGCTGGTTAGGAAGAGAGGGAAGCATGTACAGTTTGTGAATTATTGAGCCAATTGAGGGATTGATTGTTGTTTTGGAAGCTATTTTGATATTAATAAGTGATTTGTTTATTGATGAAGTACACAGACTGGGGTCTATGTTAGACATAATTTGTAGGGGAAAAATAAACTATATAAAATAATACATTTAGTTTACAGTGGCCACATGATTTGTCTTTTCTAT
Source organism: Camellia sinensis (assembly GCF_004153795.1). NCBI lineage: Eukaryota > Viridiplantae > Streptophyta > Magnoliopsida > Ericales > Theaceae > Camellia > Camellia sinensis. Next base: position 468,523 of record NW_021026956.1, on the reverse strand, counting down.
ATATATATATATATATATATATATATATATATATATATATATCACTTTGATAAATAGATAGATTGATAGCATTGCACTCGTAGAATGGAATAAAAAACCTGAATTTCAACATTTAACAAATAAACTAGTTTTGCTGCTAGATACATCTCATGGAGACCTAATGGATGGAAGCCAAATTAACGAGGATTTAAATGAGCCAACCATGGGTGAGAAACTTACAAGTTTAAATTTACTAGAGAATGATGAGGTTAAGAGCCTTGAGAAAAAAGAAATTTCTCAGCACGTGATGCCTCCAAGTGTGAATTCTATTCATGTTTTGCTTAAGCAAGCGCTACATCTCATGTTATCAAACTTTCAGACTCACTGATATCTATAATCCAGACTAAGTAGAGCACGTTTCGCTTAATTGGTTTTACATAATACCTATGCATGATGGATTAAAGTATTGTTTCGAATATTACATATTATTATGAAATTTAATTTCAACTAGTTTGTTAGTATTAGGGACAATGCTAGTTGAGAAAGTTTGGTATTGTGTTGGATTTTGTCTTACTAGTGTTCAACAATCAAATTCACACCTATTTTTGCTTGAACTTGTAGTTTCAATAGTAGAGGTTGATGATTTGTTTCCGATATTCTCTTGACAGACTGTGACAAGAATTCTTTCAGGACAACCTATATTCTTCAAGACTCTGTAACAAGACTATAAAGGAGTGCCCTATTTCTTGTTTCCATATACTAGTTTTTTATGTGAATTAGGGTGGTTATTTGCAAGGATTCTTGGAATCAGAACTATTGTAACGTCAAATGTTTTTTGTAATTGCAAGAGGTGGAAAACCTTTGCAGTATTCTTTCAAGAACTCTTTGTTATTGTAACAAGAATTTTATTAAGAAAAGAGATGGAAAATAATGCATAAATGTTAAAATTTTTGTAAATATCTCTTTATATTTTTATTGTATATAATGTTTGAATATATATATATATATATGAGAATATAAGTTGTTAAAACATTGTAGTCATTTTTTTTTTTTGTGTGACGGTAACAGGATGGTTGCTAATACATTATATGCATTATTTTAATTTTTTGCAACGACAAAACATCAGTTGCCATAAGTAGATTAGGCGGTCACAAATAGTTTGAGACTGTTGTTTTGCGGTCACAAAAAGTATTTGACACCCCTACATTCGCGACCCCCATTTGCTGTCGCAAAAGGTTTTTTTCAACTGTATTTATATTATTTGCGACGGCTTGTAGCGGTCGCACAAAATACATTTTTTAGTAGTGTTTTGAGCTCATCTTTATCTTGATTTAAAACACAAAAATCTGAGGAAAAGAGGGAGAGAGAGTTCTAGAACGAGAAAAAGAGAAAGTGAGAGCTCAAGGAGAAAAAGGAAGAAGGAAACTTGAAGAGAACATTGAAGATAAGCTAATCTACAACAAATTAACCAACTAAGGTAAGCATCTTCCTCTAACTTTATGAAATACAAGTTGCATTCCTCACGAGATCATATAATCTAGGTTGAATTAAGAAGTTGAAGGGTGTAAATTGGTGTAAATTGAAGTACGAACCCTAAACGAGAAGATTATTTGGTTTTAGGAAATCAGGTCACAATACAATTCAATCCATTCTTTAATTTATTTCTCTTTCTTAGGCTTCTTTCTAACTCTTTAGTTCATTTAGAATGCTCAGTGTATGCCTAAGAGTGCTTAGAAATGCAAAAGAATCGAAAGTGAGACATAAAACAACTTTTCAAAGTTTTCTAAAATAGGGCACTTTGCTCGAGCGCAACATTGGTCGCTCGAGCGGACCCCTTGGTCTACAAAAATACTGGATGCTCTCATTTTACGCTCGAGCCAACTTTTTGGTCACTCGAGCCAAGATTGAAAATAAAGACTAGTCGCTCGAGCGGTCTTTTGGTCACTCGAGCCAACCTCCAATGTCTGCAAAAGTACTGGGAGCTGGAAATGTACGCTCGAGCAATAGTGCCATTGCTTGAGCAAACTACTCGAATTTTGGAATTTCTAGAATGTTGTTTGAGCTTTAAAACATGTTTTTAAAATATACAACTTGCATGTTATGTTCTACATTTCAGCCATACAACTACTAATATGAATACAAGAACCAATTTACAAGATTGATGCCCAAAACATTATGAATTCATCGTACAATACTCATTTTGTTTCAAATTCTTTTTCAAGACATCAAATTCTTGCAATTAAGCTCTAAAGCTTTGTCAATCATGCATGCATATGAAATGTAGTCTCTAATTTCATCTCAAATGGTATGAATGATGCTCATATTCATGAGGCTCACCAATATTATGTATACATGTGTGATTCGATACCAAATTCTTCATGTGAAGTTCATATCTTACACTAAGTCACCAATTCTTCTTAAATTCTCACAATATATGATTTCAATTTACAATTGAGGTTCAATTACTCACCCAGAGCCTTAAACTCTTCCAAAACTCTTCCAAAGTTAGCTAGAACTTGAGTGAATCTTCCCAATCTCCAAGCTTTGAGTTCAATCCCTCAAGCTTTCCCCTTTTCTCCCTTGATTTCTCACTCTCTGTCTCTAAATGGTATAATCTCAGCCAAGACTTGAAGATGAGCTCAAATATATGAGCTCAAACATTAATTAGTCTTATACATAATGGGTGATTAGCTTAGACTAATTAATCTCCATTAAGGTTAAGCAATTACACTTATTTTAATCACTTTAATCTAATTATTTTGACCCGAATCAATTTTTAATTAAAATTCACCGTAGGCTCTAAAAATCATGCTAAGCACAAAAATACGGTCAATTTCGCTTTTTGACGCCTTTACGGTCTTTAATTAAATCTTATAGCAAAAGATCAAACAGATTTTTTTACGGTGAATAGATAGGAATTCAAAAACACATTTCATAAATGGAAATTAGGCTCTAGATTCAAAACCAAGAATCGGTTTTGAGTCCCGTCTTCTCCTACAAGTCACGTGTGCCTACTATGTTGTGTGTATCAAGTTTCGTTGACATCTGAGCCCGTTTGAGCATTTTACTGTGTCAACTGGTTTGAAAAAGAGTTTGTAAGAAATAAGTTCTCATAAACAGAAATTAGGCTCTAAGCACTAAAATTGGAGACAAGAAAGATAAGAACTTCAATTTTTATTGTCGTATCAATTAAACAAACTCAAGAGGCAAAAAGCACTTTGTTTATAAGAGATGATACTCAGACAATAAAGATCTTACCAGAACTTTAATCTTCTTTGCAGAGAAGCAATGCTACCATTAGGTGGATGCCCAACCAAGCACTCTACTTCGTTTGCATAACAAAGATACGACAAAGGAGTCCAACAACAGCTAAACCTCAATTTAGATGCTAAGAGTTGGCCAGAACCTAACTTTACTCACTGCTGGTCTATCACGACCCAAACCTGCCAATAAAAGTTTGGTTCATGACCGGCCAGTAATCACAACATTACCTACGACCTCATATAGAAAACAAATGTTTTTAATAATAGAGCTTTAAGCGGAAGCAAATTTAAGAAATAACGTCCATTGAGTGGTGCTTAAATGGTCAAGATAAAATACTTATATACATTGGAGTCAAGATGTTAAGTTACACATCCACAAGACCAGCATAACAAACACCATACAAAAGTCTTAACATAGACATAAAGTCAAAAGACAACAGCTCCATCTTGGAGTTTTGACACAACAGGTCCTCATAAGCAATTTCCTGAGGCTAACTCTAAGGTTGACCTCCATGCTGATCACCTACATACATACATACAACATAGGGGGTGAGCGATGCTTAATGAATAATAGTAAAGTAAAGAGAATCAAATGAATAATCTTGAATTAAAAGAAATCATATAATGTGAACATAATACTTTTTCATTTTTTTCATCCTTCATAACATATTCCATAGTCACGTTCACAAAACGACCTCAGGCCCAACATGTTACGAAACGATCTTAGGCCCAACATGTTACGAAACGGCCTTAGGCCCAACATATAACATAACGACCTCGGGTCTACATATTAGACAATGGCCTCGGGCCCACATATTAGACAACGGCCCCGGGCCCAATCATATATCATCATATCATTAACAGAGCAGCCTTGGGCCTAAGCACATCATAGCATAAACGAAACGACCTTAGGTCCATATTGCACATGTCATATAACGTTCATAAAACTTATTCATTTCGATCAAAACACAATATCAGAATAAGTCACCGTACCTGGATCAAAATAATCAATGAAGAACATATCTTTACAATACTATTACTTACAATGATGTTGGTCGTGTGGCGGTCTTTCTGGTAGGTGACCTACACAACATAACACATATACAAATTCAATAAACAATTTCATTCAATTCTTAGCCTTTTCCTTTATTTCTTTGTTTTTCGATTCATTCATTTTCCATTCATCTTTAGGCATTACAAAGGGTCAAAACATACTCATAAACATATTCAAGGGGTTAGAGGAGGTAACAGAAAAAGACAGGTTTTTTTCCCATGTTTTTCGCACGTGCGGAAGGTGCCGCACTTGGGGCTGCACATGTAATTAAAGCAGTGTGGGAACCCCTGTTCCAACCTGTGTTTTATAGGTGCGGAACTCCCAGCCGCATGTGTGGTTTTGGGTAACTCAGCCTAGTCTGAAAATGGCACAAAGTGTAATCTTCCATACTCATTCTCAAGCCCAAATTCATGCAAAATTAACTCAAAAACATGATATACCAACATGATTTAAGTGTAATTTCACTACAAACACATCAATCGTGCTTTAATGTCAAATTCAAGGTCTCATCTTTTTCATAAGTTCATGATTTACATGATCAAGCTCAAAATACATATAAACATGGATGATCTCTACACAAATCTTTGTTGTATGAGCAATCTAGAGCTTATTTCATGGAGTATTCACAAGATTGAACTCAACTCAAGCAAAGTTAAAGAGATTAAGGCTCTATTTCTTGAACTTACTTTAAATTCAAAACCCTAACCTCTTTTAGGTGTTGAATCTTCAAATTCGTCTTGATTTCAAACAAAAGATGAGTTATTTACAAAGATTCTAGGTAGATTTCCATACCTTAGCTCAAATCTAGGAGTTTCCCCTTGAATCTCTTCTAAATCTCTAGCTTTTCTTCTTCTTCCTCTCTCTCTAACTCTCTCTAGTAAGGCTCTTAACAAGATGAACTCAAAATAGCTAGATACATATATAACTTAGGCTCATTAATCTTAATTAAATCATTACGAATTGTAATTTTACAAAATTTCATAATAAGCTCTAAAAATATGCTAAACACAGATATGAAGTCGATTTTGGTTTCTAGCGCCTCTAAGGCTTTCAATTTCAGTTCAAAGTTGTAATTGCAATAGCTATTCCTACATTCAGCAGATATAATTCCAAAATCACATAGTTCACATACTTAAATTTGCAAAATCATATCAAACACATAATCACATGCATAATTAAGCATAATACAGGTTGGGTTATCATAGCTTCATACGAGGCCATGCTAATGTTGGATTGAAAGCTATTATTATATGCAAACTCTACAAACGGTAAATAATCTTCCCAACTTCCCTGAAAATCTAAGGCACACATTCGTAGCATATCTTCCAAGGTCTATATTGTCCATTTTGATTGCCCATCAGTTTGTGGGTAGAACACGGTGCTAAGTCTCAATTTCGTTTCATTGCTCTCTATGGACTTCTCCAAAATCTAGACACAAATTTCATATTTCTATCCGACACAATAAACACCGGTATTCCATGTAAACGAACAATTTCGTCAATATAAATTGTAGCCAATCTATATGCATCATAAGTCGTTCGAATAGGAAGAAAATGTGCAGATTTAGCTAGTCTATCAACTATAACCCAGATATAATTCATATCTCTTAGGATTTGAGGTAAACCAACAATAACATCCATGGTTATATGTTCCCATTGCCATTCTGGAATAGAGAGAGACTGAAGTAGACCTGTCAATTTCTGGTGTTCAGCTTTAACTCGCTGACACTGAAGACATTTAGACACATATTATGCAATTGCCTGTTTCATATTAGGCCACCAATAGCATTGTTTCAAATCCCGATACATCTTGTTGTTTCTTGGATGCATTGCAAACATTGACTTATAGGCTACATGCTGAATTCTCTTCTTTAAATCAGAGATGTTCGGAACACAAAATCTGTTTTGGAATTTCAACACTTCATTCTCCACATCAAACCCCGGTCTCGGACTCCTTTCAAACTCATTAATTATCTTCTTGAGGAACTCATCCTCTCTTTGTTTTTGTTTGATCTCAACAATTATTGTTGGTTCAGCTAGAATGGTTGCTATCAATATGCCATGTTCATGTAATACTACTTCAATCTCGAATTTATCAAAGTCTTTTAGTACTTCTTCTTGTTTAGTAAGCAAACAAGCTAAGTTCCCCATCGACTTTCTACTCAAAGCATTGGCTACGGTGTTGGCTTTACTCAAGTGATACTGAATCTGGAGATCATAATCTTTTATCAGTTCGAGCCATCTTCTCTGCCACATGTTCAGTTCTTTCTGGGCAAAGAAGTACTTTAGACTTTTGTGATTTGTATAAACCTTGCATTTTGCCTCATATAAGTAATGCCGCCAAATTTTCAAAACAAACACAACTATAGTCAACTCCAGGTCATGCGTTGGGTAGTTATTTTCATGTGGTCTCAATTGTCGGGACTCAGGAGGCATAAGAAATTGCCCTTCCATTCTGCATTAACACACAACCCAGACCGTTGTAAGAAGCATCACTAAATATCACAAATTTTTCATACCTAAAGGCAATGTCAAAACTAGTGCAGTAGTCAATCTTGTTCTCAGTTCTTGGAAAGCATATTCCCTTTCATCATTCCATTCAAACGATTGCCCCTTGCGTGTAAGTTAGGTAAGCAATATAGCTATTTTTGAAAAGTCTTTCACAAACCGTCTATAATACCCAGCTAAGCCTATGAAACTGTGGACTTCCGTTATATTAGTTGGTGTAGGCCAGTTTAGAATTGCCTTATCTTCTGCGGGTCTACAGATATCTCGTCTCTCTCATCCAACCACAATTCATATTTCTTTAGTTTAGCAAATAATTTCTTTTCTCTAAGTGTTTGCAAGACAGTTCTCAGATGTTATTCATGTTCAATTCTACTCTTTGAATATATTAGAATATCATCAATAAAAACCACAACAAACTCATCAAGGTAGGATTTAAAAATTCAGTTCATAAGATCCATAAACGCTGCAGGTGCATTAGTCACTCCAAATGGCATAACCAAAAATTCATAATGCCGTACCTTGTTCTGTGCGGTTTTCTCAACATCTTCTGTTTGCACCTTCAATTGGTGGTACCTGGATCTCAAACCGATCTTTAAGAACACTTGTAAACCCTACAACTGGTCAAATAAATCATCAATACGGGGCAAAGGGTATTTATTTTTGATCGTTACCTTGTTCAATTCTTGGTAGCCAATGCACAAACATAAAGTCCAGTCTTTTTTCTTTACAAATAAAATCAGTGTGCCCCATAACGAAGTGCTCAGTTAAATAAACCTTTATCAAGCAAGTCTTGTAACTGTTCTTTCAATTCTTTCATTTCAATAGTAGACATTCTGTAAGGAGTTTTTGATATAGGCTGGGTGCTTGGTGCAACATCGATAGTAAACTTTATTTCTCTATCAACCGATTCTCCTGGCAGTTTATCAGGAAATACATCCAGAATTCAACATTCATATATTGCACAGTCAAGACACTACACAAGTAACCTTGACACCCCTTCCTAAGCAGTTTATATGCTTTCATTGCTGGAATTAGATAAGATGGAGGCACTACACCATTACCAAAAAACTCAAATTCATCATGCCCTGGCGGTCTAAAAACATAACTCATTTTGTTACACAGTCAATGGTGGCATAGTATTTAGACAACCAATCCATACCTAGAATTACATCAAAGTGTCTCATGTCCAAGGGTAACAAATCCACATATAAGGTAGCACTGCTAATACGCATATTACAAATATGATATACAGATGTACATAACACAGATTCCCTAGATAGAGCAGATATACATAATAGATATGACAATGATTCTAGGGGTATATTCAATCTAGATGCAAATGTAGTGGACACAAAAGAATGTGTGGATCTAGAATCAATTAACACAAACACATCTTGATTACATATAGAGATAGTACCTAAGACAACAACTTCAACATTCCGTGTGTCACCTAGGATGAGTGCAAAGACTCTTCTTTATCTCATTGTGTCTCTGGTAGTAGTAGGCCTCGTAGTATTCCCTGGCTTTAGGATGGATTTGGTCGAACTAGCAGCCTATTTTCCACTTCTTTACTGCTCAATTTGGGTACAATCCCTTGCCATGTGTCCCATTTTACCACATTTAAAACAAGCCCTGGAAATACGCTAACAAACCCTATAATGTTTCTTACCACACTGGTTACATGTTGGTGTTGTATCTCTGGTGGAGTCCGAAGTGATTGAGGATCCCGTATTCCGCTTTTTCGATGATCCCTTCTTTGAGAAGATGTCTTGTCTCTTACTTTTCTAGTTAGTTGGTGGTTTACTCTGCTTGGCCATATTAGTTTCGGACATTAAAGCCCGATTCAACACATCAACGTAAGTAGGCAGTTTCAATATATTCACTCTTTCTTGAATATCATTGCTGAGACCGCCCTCAAATTTTCTTGCCTTCTTATAGTCGGTGTCGACCATATGCGGTGTGAATCTGGCCAATTTTGTAAACTTTGCCTCGTATTCTGCCACAGTCAGATTGTCTTGTTTAAGCCCCTCAAATTCAGTCACTTTTTTATCATGGGTACATTGCGAAAAGTATTTGTTGTAGAAGATCTCCAAAAACTGTGCCCAATCAATATCTTTGTTATTCTCATGGATTAATATCCACCACCTCTTCACTTTGTCTTTAAGCGTAAATGTTTCCAACTGTACTCTATGTGCTTCGAGGCATAGAAATACTTCAAAGAGCTTTTCTATGCCAAGGACCCAAGCCTCTACCTTCAATGGATCCACTCCCTCGTGGAATGTCGGTGGTTTTATCTTCTTAAACTCCTTAGTAAGAGCTATTGTTCGATCATCATTTTGCAAATCTTGCATAGGCTATACCAGAGGTGGAGGTGGTGGTTGTTGCCACTGTTGTTGCCATTGCTGTTGTTGCCTCATTATTTTTTCCATGTCCTGGATCAACCTATCCATTCTATCCAGTCTGGCAGTAGAGGATTCATCTATCTTATCGGCTCTTTTCCTCACCATTATCTGATGAGACTTGTATTATATTTCATACAAAAACAACGTACACAATATCCATAGATAGCAAGAGCACACATATACAGATATGCGGCAATTCATATATAATGTAATCACATATTTCAGAACACTTTAGTATAGTCTTCATGCATTCAAGCATATTTTTGTTACATGAATGCAACTTAAGTATTTTCTAGACACTCTATTGCTCACTTGGACAAGTGTGTGAGTTATTAACTCGTGCTCTGATACCACTCTGTTATAACGCGAACCCCTCTAAAAGTTAGGATCATAATTGGACAATAATCGTAAGATTACATACGACCTTAGATAGAAAATGAAACATATTTATCAATAGGGGGCTAGAAGTAGAAGCAAAAATACAAAGATTGTCCAATAAGCTGTGCATATGTGGCAAAATAAAAACCTTTCACACATATATATAATAACTCACACATCACATACATAAGAAATTTATACATGTCCAAGATCATTTAGAGATTGTCATATGATAAATCAAAAAAAAAAAAAAGTCCTAGCAAAAATCAAGGTTATATACAAACTTAGTCACACACGACCACAAAAGAAAACAAAAAAGGAAAATGAAAAGCTTCATACGTGAGGCAACCTTCGCTGACTTCAAAAACTTGGTACTCTTTCACAATTTCACTTGGGCTAGGGCTAGACATCCCGCTACTCACCTACATACATATAAATAAATAGTGAGCTAACGCCTAGTGAATAATACCAAAGTAAAGAGGTTAATGAATGAGATTCGTATATGCACAAATCGTACTTGTACTTAATACATATGAAGCACAATTCTCATTCATAACAAACTTAAGCAAGTCATAATGGAATGACCTTGGGTTCAATCCATTATACTCATAATGTATTGAAAGGACGAAACGACCTGGACTCCAAAATATTCATATACAAATGACCTTTGGTCAAATACATGCATATTCAAAACGACCTTCGCTCCAACACATTCATAATCAAAACGACCTTCAGTCTAAACCATTTATTCATAATTGAAACGACCTTTGGTCCAGCATATTCATATGCTCGTTGATAATCATGATCATGTTCACATTCGTATTCACATTCAAAACGACCTTTGGTGCACTCAATTCCTTATTCAAAATTACCTTTGGTCCATCTAACAAACATTCAAAATGACCTTCGGTCCATTTCATATATAAGACGACCATAGATCTATCTTGTCAAACATTCTAAACGGCCTTAGGCCCATTCCGTGTCCTTATCAAATATACCAAACAGCCTTGGGCCCATTTCATATTCTCATCAAACATACTAAACGGCCTTGAGCCCATTTTGTATTCGCACAAAACGACTTTTGGTTCAATCTTATGATTTTGTGCTTATCAGTTACGTTTTAAGTCTTTTATGAATCAGACAAGTAGAATACTCATTTATAATACAAATTCATGAGTTCAGAACTTACCACATAGGTAGTATTTAGAAAATAACATACATAAAATATTTTTACTAAGATATTACTCATAGTGTTCAGATGGTTGATTCGTCCTCGCAATTGACCCTACACAATTCATAACACATACGACAATCAGGTCATAATAAAATTCAATCGGTTCTTAATTTATTTCTCTTTCTTAGGCTTCTTTCTAATTCTTTAGTTCATTTAGAATGCTCAATGTATGCCTAAGAGTGCTCAAAAATGCAAAAGAATGGAAAGTGAGACATAAAACAACTTTTCAAAGTTTCCTGAAATAGGGCACTTCGCTTGAGCACAACATTGGTCGCTCTAGTGAACCCCTTGGTTTGCAAAAATACTGGATGCTCTCATTTTACGCTTGAGCCAACTTTTTGGTCGCTCGAGCCAAGACTGAAAATAAAAGAGTGGTCATTTGAGCGGTCTTTTGGTCACTTGAACCAACCTCCAATGTCTTCAAAAGTACTGAGAGCTCAAAATATACGCTTGAGCGACAGGTCCATCACTCAAGCAAACTGCTCAAATTTTGGAATTTCCAGAATACTGTTTGAGCTTCAAAACATGTTTTTAAAAGATATAACTTGTATGTTATGTTCTACATTTCAGCCATACAACTACTAATTTGAATACAAGAGCCAATTTACGAGATTGATGCTCAAAACATTATGAATTCATCATGCAAGACTCATTTTGTTTCAAATTCTTTTTCAAGACATCAAATTCAAGCAATTAAGCTCCAAAGCTTTGTCAATCATGCATGCATATGAAATGTAGTCTCTAATTTCATTTCAAATGGTATAAATGATACTCATATTCATGAGACTCACCAAAATTATGCATGCATGTGTGATTTGATACCAAATTCTTCATGTTAAGTTCATATCTTACTAAGTCACCAATTCTTCTTGAATTCTTACATTATATGATTTCAATTTACAATTGAGGTTCAATTACTCACCTAGAGCCTTCAACTCTTCCAAAGTTAGCTAGAACTTGTGTGAATCTTCCTAATCTCCAAGCTTTGAGTTCAATCCCTCATGTTTTCCCATTCTCTCCCTTGATTTCTCACTCTCTGTCTCTAAATGGTATAATCTCAGCCAAATGTAGCTCGACTTTTTGTGCTCCTTTCGGAAGATGAATAAGCCCTACAGTATCGGACTCCCAAGGTTCTGAATTTGATCCCACAAGTGTAATGTGAAATAGATAAACACCAAAGAGTCCAAATCCGGCAAATCTTTTGAAAAATCGATTTTGAATCAAAATGCCAAAAATAGACTACTTTGCCAGATACAGAGTCGCTACCTAAATATTTTTGGAAAATTTAGGAAGCCCATGACTCGTGCCAAAGGCCACGTGTTCATCATCACCAAGATTGTCTCAGCTCGGGAACTTAGGTACGAGAGGGGAAGGTCATGAATTGAGCACCCTCGCTTACCTGATCAAAGATCAACCTCTACTAATCATGATGTGAATCTTATTTATACTACATGCTCTTGTTCTGATTATTAGGCTAGCATTACTATGTGATGCGCACAAGTGTAGACTAATTTGCAAGAATCAAAATATTTGATTCATGTTTGTTTGCAAAATTGTTTCGAATACGTACCACTTGAAAAAGTGATCGTATACAAGTATTACTCAAATTATTCCAATTCAAGCAATTAGCCTTCATCCATAGGCATTCAAACAATTTATCATTTAAGAAATTAGCCTCATGGCAAGCATGCTAGACATGGCAATACTCACATATAATGCAATATGCTAAAGCGAGTAAAAGCTCACCTAGTATTCCAAGCCGAAAAGATAAAAGAGTTAGAAAATGCATGATCCTAACTACGCAATATGACTAATGAAACGCATCCGATATGCAATCTAAATAGGTTCGACTACTTAACATAACATGTGAATTAATTTGATAGCATGCGGTTTAAGCACCTTTTCAAAGAATGCATTGTTAGAATGATGAACCGAGCCTCGATGCATGCAATACAAGTGGATGTAAACATGAATAATGTTAAAAGAAAAATGATGTTCTAAACTATCCTTCACAAGCAATTAAATAAAGGGGAGAAAGACGTGGAGTTGGAAGACATACATATTATTACAAGTTTGCCCTCACGCAGGAGTGTTCGAATAAACTAACTAAGCTAAGCTAATTACTATGAATTAACTAACTATTACAAAATGAAATGAATAATTTAGCTAAGCTACTTAACTAATTATTACAACAAATTAATTAACTATTCTAGCTAATCAACTAATTATTACAATACATAATTAAATAACTAGTCTAGCTAACTAATTATTTACAACACTTTACAAAATTAACTAACTACAACTAATTAATTACAACAAATATCTAAGCTAAGTAGATAAAACAGCCTCGAGAAATGAGGAGTGCTCATGTATGCGTGCGGATTTCCACCCGAAAAAGCCACTGTTCTACTGCCAGGAAGCCTCTGTTGCACAATTGAACACTTGCACTGTTTTTCACCTCAAAACCAACTCTGTTCTGTTTCAAAAGGATACTGCTGGGTTTTGCAAAGGTGGCTGGCAGTAGAAGTGGTGACCTACTGGCCACAAATGATGGCCTGCCATCCATAAGAGGTGGCCTGCTAGCCACTACTACCTGGTTCTTTCTACTGCAACAGAGAGCAAACAATGCAAGCACAGGGTATTCTCAAGGGTTGTTTGCACAACTTACCCCTTCTTATCATCAAATAGCTCAAAGGAGTGGCAAAATTTGATTCACAAACCATCAATGGATACAATTTCATTGCATGATGGCCTATGAACCAAAGTGTGTGAGTTCAATAAATGCAACAAATAAGACTCTCAAACCCCCTCCCTATCATGGATTGATCAAGGGAAGTGGTTGACAATGATTCTTGAACTGTTTACATCACTAACAAGTATGAAACGATTCAAGACTCAAGGGTTCAATTAACATCCAATTGAACCCGAACCAAGTTATTATCTTGCATCATTTTAGTCCAAGTTTTATTACTCCATTTTAATTACCAACCATTCCTTAGTAAATTAAATCCAAACGTAAGCTTAAGTCCTCTAATGGAAAGGAGCACCAAACCAAGAATTGTTTTAGGCATGAGAGAGATGTCATGTCGTTGGTAATGAACCCCCAAAGGGATTAAACCATTAAGCATAAGTCCTCAATCTTAAGCTTAAACAAACAAGTGGCTTGAAACAAGTTTTAAAGCAAAGAAAAAGCCAAGAAAGAAGGGAGGTTACAGAAGTGATTAGGAGTGAAAACAAGTATGGAAAGCCATAAACAAATGCTATCAACTCAAATAGGTTAGTGGTTAAGGCTTAAACCACCAAGCCTATGAGGACAATTACACTACAAGCATGCAATATAAAGCATAAATGACACAACCAGCCCAAAACAGTTCTAAAATAGTGCTAAATAAGTCTTAAAACATGCTGGAATTAAGACAAAAATAGCTAGAACAAAAAACTAAAACATGGAGCTATGAAAGCTAGTAAACAAGACACAAGGAGGGGAGGCTACCCCCTCCATTTTTGGACCTCAAAACATGTTTTTAGGCACTGAAAAAGCTCTGAAAATCAGTATTTAAAATCTCAAAAAAAGATAGTGAAAGAATGGAAAACACAAGGGTAAAAGCATAAAGAACAAGGTTTAAAGAAGGGTGGTTAACCCCTCCACCTTTGGTAGCTTTAAACCACAAGTTTCTGCCCATAAAAACAGTTGGAAAATAGTTCAAAATCAGCAAGAAAAGATAGAAAAGAAGTAGTGCAAAGGTGCTCAAAATTATACCTCTTGAAGAAGAATAACATTTTTGTTCACAAACCAACAAGTTCTCACTTTCAAGGGCTAAAATTTGGTCTCAATAATCTCAACAAGAAGAGCTCCAATATTGGTTTAGGAAGTGTAGAGAGAGGGTGTATAGGTTGCAAGATAGAGATAGAGAGAGAGAATTCCAAGTTTTGGAACTTTTGGAAATTTTTGTAACCTTAAACTATAAGGGAAGGCCTACTATATATAGAAAAACAGCCCCTCAAGTCGAAAATATCCATATAGGAATAGCTGGAGCTTTTGGGGGATAGCTGGCCAAAAATATTTGTGTTTTTCACCAGTGGCCGGCAGGCCAGAAGTGTGAATTGCCGGCCACAAAAATCTGCATCCAGGCCTGACTTCAAATAGGCATATCTCCCTCATTTGGACTAGTTTTAGGTCATTCTTGAGTCTAAATTGAAGCCCCGGAAGTCTACTTTTCAATGATGGAAGCCTCACATATAAATTCTAAGTGTATAAAGAGATATGCCTATTTTAGTGAAGGTTGCTCATTTCTATCTTAACCGGATTGATGCCTCTCTTTAAATGGCCATATCTCTCTCATCCGAACTTGACTTTAGGAGATTCTTGAGTCTAAATTGAAGCCCTGAAAGTAAAATTTCCAATGGTGGTGGCCTTATAACTAAAGTCTTAGTGTACAAAGAGATAGGCCTAATTTAGTGAAGGCGACTCAATTCTCTCTTAACGGTTTGATGCCCAACTATTTCCCAACTAGTTTTCTTCCCTCTCCTCCAATTTTCTTCAACTCCAAACCTATAAATAAGATGTTTTCAAATATTTTTCAAACAGTTCACCTCTCTTTAATTTATTTCCACTTTGTCCTTACTCGGTTTATCAAAAAGTGCAATTTTTAACGAAATGCGAGTCTCAGAACATCCTAGAAACATTTTCAAAAATATTTTGAAAGAGAGGGTTTTAAGGTGTAAAATAATTTTGGTCTAAAATAGTTTTGGTCCAAAATGGGGTTGTAAGGCTGGGATTTAGAAGCTCTTCTTGTTGAAGAAATCGAATGTTTGTACAACATAACTTTCATTATCGAGTGATCAACTTAAAGCACCCAAGTCTTAAAGGCGGTCCAAAATGGGGTGTCTACACCAAGACTTGAAGATGAGCTCAAATATATGAGCTCAAACGTTAATTAGTCCTATAAATTGCGGCTGATTAGCTTAGACTAATTAATCTTGATTAAGTTTAGGCAATTATACTTATTTTAATCACTTTAATCTAATTATTTTGATTCGAATCAATTTTTAATCAAATTTCACTGTAGGCTCTAAAAAATCTGCTAATCATAATGGTGTGGTCAATTTCGGTTTCTATCGCTTCTACAACCCTCAATTTTAGTTTATTATAGAATATAGAACAGATTTTCCTACGATGAACATATATAAATTCGAAAATGCATATAATCACATACTTAGCATCCAAATTCATATTAAGCACATAATTACAAGTGTAATTAAAGATTAACGGCATAACATAGAACAGGGTTGTCACAAATATACACTTCACATAGTAAGAAGTCTTAATGAACTAAGACTTTATGATCTTCAAATCGGTGCACCCAACTTCATTCCAGTAAAATGGTTAAACAACATGGAATGGACACTAGGTCTATAAGAGATCTACAATGATTCTCGACAATAAGTTCAATAGATACATGCGATCATGAATGTTATCAGGTGATACACACATAAATAATGTGTCATTTGTATGGAAAGTAGATTACATAAATAGATAATCTTTTCATAAAATACCATTTGCCATTTCATAGAAACCTCCTTTATTATCTTACAAAAAATTTAGTCCAATAATTCCCTTAAATCTCACCTCCTTAGATAAAGGTTTTAAGCCTACTTATCATTTACTACTTGTAATTCTTCTTTCACACTCATTAACCCACAAAACACCAAACACTTAGAGGCCACAACACATTTCGCATATTATAGTTATTCAATTTGATTTGTTTTCCATCTTGTCTCATTTACACAATTCACTTTCTAATACAACTCTTCATCTCAACATAATCCACATAACACTAGACTTATACATGAGCCAACACATTCCAAATAATTGGGTTATAAGAATTAACTCACTCACAACGTATTCCACATTACACAGTTCAACTTTTACATCGAACAATTTTCACAATCACATAATGGAATTATCACAAGATTCTCAACAAACATCCACAGGCCAATAACCAGCTTCACCAAGCCATACTAACACAGTTTACCGAGCGCTACTCCCGAAGGAACATTGGAACCTTTATTTAGAGTCACACTTTACTGGTGGCTAGTCAAAAAGAAAGCAAAACCTCTATATAACCCAACAATCCACATGTTTTATCAGGCACTACTCCGAAAGGAAAGCGAAACCTCTATCAACCAGTCACGAGCTGGAAGGAAACAAACCTTTTTTCCAAACTTGATTCTACAATTCATCATTTCAATTCAAACAAAATTATGTCAACGACACATAACGATTAAAGCAAAATCTATCTTGTTGCAAGAACATAATTTGTTCTCCACAATAATCTCATACTCCAAAATCAATTCCTTTTTATTTGAATCACACAATCCATTTAATTTCATACACATTACATAGTTTATTACACCAATTCTTTGTCACCCATTTACTATACATGAACCCATTGCTCAAAGATCATTCTCACCACATTTAATAATTAACATTTATACCCAATTCAACAAACATCAACTCAATTTCAAGAATTTAAGGTCAATTGAAGAAACCCCCCATGTCTAATTAAAAGTTTAAAACTAGGGTTTGAACAAAAATTGGGGCTTTTCATTTAAAATGTATAACTAGATTTCAATAGCTCAAAACTTCCATCATCATTTTTAAATCATGGGTTATCTCTTTTGAGTTAGAAACCATAACATTTCTCTAAATGCATTTCAAGAAAATCTATTTGAACTAAATAATTAAGCAACAAAAATATACGAAACTATTGAAGAGAAGTAAAGAAATCCCTGCTTCTAGTAAGGAGAGAAGGAGACCCGAAAACCCAACGTCTATGGAAACGTGATCCGCTCAGATTAATGGGAAGCCCTCTTCATGCTCTTCATTTTTGTATAAGGAACTTGAGCGGGATTCTCACTCCAAGTAGAAGAAATCTAAGGTTGTAGAAGGTTTAGAACTCAACAATGACAGAAAAGAGGAAGAAAAGAGAGAGAAAATCTAAAAAGAACAAGGAAAAATGACCCAAAAATGACTTTAAAGTGCTAATCCCGAACAGACCACTCGAGTGACGGGACCTGTGCTCGATTGTTAGAGACAGAACACTACTCGAGTGAATAAACCTTCACTCGAGTGTAGAGCATGAACTCCCAGAAGTTCAGACTACAGACCAAAGTACTGGAAGACCCCTAAGATCGCTCTAGTGAACACTTCTTCGATCGAGCGATGAAGAAAATTTTGTAGAATGTTACATTGATTGGGTCGAGCACGAGATCTAGTGGGTTGAGACACAAGATAAGAGACCATCCAAGAGGATAAAAATCGAGCGACCCTGACTTGACTCATAATGCATTTAGTTTAGAGTTTAAATCCCATTGTTTTTTTAATTTTGTTTTTTCTTTTCATTTTTTAGCTTCTAAAAACCTTCCTTGAAAGAAAATTGGTTGCCTTTATTTTCATTTTCATGTTTGAAATTGTCATTATAAATTCTTTCATTTTGTTTTGAAAATGTTTGTGTATTTGATCTATTGGAAGGGAACACAAATCACTTAATTTTCTCATGAAAAACAATCCAAATGACAACTCTGACAAGCTCAGTAATCGAGCAACTCTATAGTGGAATCCAATAAATTATACAACCAAACCCCTTTTTTTTACAAGTTGGACATTCAAGTACTGACAGGTGTCGATGTACAATGACATCTGAATAAGATGGGGCCAAACTTTAGAGTGAAGTTGCCTATGTATCTCAAGAGTGAGAATCAGGCCATTCATAGTTCAGGATCAGGTTCACTCGAGTATTGACTCTCTTCTTTTGTTCTCAAACTTTTGCTAAGATCGCTCTTTTTGAATTTTCAATCTTGCAAGCTTTTGTTTCTTTCTTTTACTTCTTCTTTTTATTTTTTCTCTCATTTTCTCTTTTTTTTTTTCCCCTTTTTTTTTTCTTTTTTTTTTTTTTTTTTCGTCTTAATGGCTTCACAACCCCACCCACCTTTATATATACACAGAGCCTGGTGATAACATAATGATCCTTTTTTTTTCTTTCTTTTTTTTTTTTTTTTTTTCCCCTTTTTTTTTTCCCCTTTTTTTTTTTTTTTTTTTTCTTGTTTTAAATTTTGCGTAGGTCATCGTTTTGGGGTTTTCAACCTAACGATCTCTCGTAAGGTCAATATATTGAGTGAATTTTATCCCATTATGACTTATTGGTACCAATGGTTCCTTCCTGTCATGGTAGCTTTGCTCCTGCTTGACTTGAATGTCCTTCTTAACTCATATTCTTGGAATGTTGCCAGTTTAACGCTTTTCCTTCTTATGATGAAAGGGTGCTCTTTACTTTGTGTTGGGGAATGTAAAATTGCCCCAGTTATATTAATGCTTGATACTCTGGCTATACATTTGGTTTTAGGGATTGAAAAAGCCTCCACGTTGCAAGGTCTTTGAATCAATTCCAGGTATGGCTTCACAGGATTATGAAAAAGGTGCTTTTTTGAATTCTTTTTGAAAGAGCGACTATGCATTTAAGTTCTGAAAAGATAATATGGACCCGATCTAGACCAGAGGAGGATTTTCCTTCATTACTCAAGTTTATTAATGTTGTTTCATTCATGTCAAGTTTGGCTCATCCTCCATTTTCTCATTCAATTAGATATTTTCAAAGCTTTGAAAAATCATCATCATTGTTTTGCTTTTTTTTTTTTAAAAAAAAAAAAAAAAAACTTAGGATTTAACACAATTAACCTTTGGCACTGTGAGTTATCCAGAATCACTAGCTTTATTATTGATAAAAATGGGGGAAATCCTGACATTTGATTTTGACTCCAAATGATACAAATAAATCAAACAAAAAAGAAGAAAATACTTAACTTGACTACTTTGATAAGACTGACGCATTAGAACATGACAGGACAGATTTCTTACTCACTTGACTTTCTTGACATATTTTATTACTACCAGATCCATGAGCAAAACAAATTTACAATAGGTAGGATCATTAATTTGGCACCTCAATGCATCCAATATGTGCCTGGTGGCATCCTCCTTCATGAGCTCCCTTTTCTCATCTTCTTAGATTATAAGTTCCCCAAGCTATAGTGGTTAGTCTCAGTACTCAAACCATTTTCAAAGTCAGCCCATGTCAATTTGCCTTGCCTTCCTTTTTCTTTTTTCCTTTTTACTCTCCTTCTTCGAACAAGGCTCACAAAAAGTAGTCCTTGTCGATTTATGTCTGCTTTTTTTTTTCTTGGGCCTTTCTATAGCATCGCATAGTTGTGAACACAAGGGTGTAGTGAATTTCAGCCTTTTTATCTTCATACCATTGCTGAACAACAACCTCATCGTGTACATAGAGTTTATGCACCTTCATAATCCATGCCTTTCCAATCCTTGCCCTGATCTGTCATGCCTCATTATCCTCTAATTCTAGGAACTCATGTTTTTCAGCCCTTGTGTCACCCTCATCTTTTAGCTTTTTGTTGTCATTGCCACTTTGTTTTTCTTCAAAATCACTCCCCCACCCTTGATTCTCAACATATTGATGCCCGTCAAAATCATCGGAGTGGCTCAGAAGATTATCCAAGAAGTCTATGTCTAAAGATTTAGGGAGCACTACTTCCAATTGTGGCTCACTAGCGAGCATAATGTACTTGCTAGGGTCATATGTCCTCGTGAATTGTTCTTGCTCTTTTACCAGCATTTCTTCAACTAGTTCAACTTTGCCAAACACAAAATCTAACCACTCATCTTCGGTAAAACCTTCCCCTTTCTTTGGCAATCCTGGCTAGTTTCGTTCCTCTTCTAGTATGACTAACACTTCCTTTGTATCACGAGATCCCACAGTAGGCTTGTTTGCATCATGAAGATCGAATATGGCTTAAGATAATTTACTTGTAGCTCCTTTCAGATGAGATCCACCCATATTTCTTCAGGTATAAGCACTGTTGGATTGGGCAGGTTGGCTGATGTAATGTATTTGCTAGGGTTCAAGGTAGTTAGGGTGGTTTGTATGACATTGGCATTGAGAGGTGGAGGGTTATGTTCAGGCAGGGGGTTCATGGTCACATTTGGCTTTTGTGGGGGTGCTATGATCTTGTTATCAATGAGATCTTAGATCTCATGATGGAGCCCAACACATCAGTCAGTTTTGTGGCCAGCTTGTTGGTGGAAGGCACAGTATTTTGCGGTATCATGGCTTGCAAGTAAGGGATTTGAGAGAGTCCTAAGGCCAACAGGTTTAAGGTGCCCCTTATTTATGAGGATTTGTATAGCTTTAGACAAGGACATGTGAAGCGGATGGAAGGTTCTTTGGGTGAGGGTGGTTTGGGTGTTTTGGGTGGTTCTAGCGAAGGGGTCTACAATGGCTTGGGTTCCTATCGCATGAATTTCAGCAGGTTTAGAGTTGGATGATGGGGAGGTGGTATTTCTAATGAAAAACCTTTTTTGAGGCTAGGTGGTGGCTTCTACCCTAATGATGCATTGGTTGATTCCATCTTGTATTTGATTTTCGATGTCAAACATTTCTCGGAAGCTACATAAAAGTAGAGGTAGCATGATGCCAAGCAATGGCTGGTGCAAGTTCTTAACAATGGTCCTTACTTGGTCCTTCTCATCAGGCCGATTGGTCATTCTTGCTGCCTTAGCTTTCCATCTTGTGACGAAGTAGCTGAAGCTCTCATTGGGCTCTTGATTAGTGGTTTCAAGCTCCCTTATAGTCACTTCTAGCTGGGTAAGAATATTAGGCAACAAATGCTTTGGCCAGCTCGTCCTAGTTTCATTGATCTCATTGTAGAGTTTGGTATACCAATTAGATGCCACTCCGGACAAAGTACGGCTGAACAAAGATATAGTTCATTTGTGGGTAAGTCTCATAGGCCTCAGATGTCAGCAAAAAGTCGAACATGGACCATGGGATCCCCAGAGCCGTTATACCTATCTATGTGTGGCATTTTGAATTTTTTGGGAAGACAAACATTCACCTCCCCTAACCCAATGTCTAGGTTCGGAATGCAGTCAAGACCCTTGGTCTTTTTTAGGGCTTTCTCTAATTTGGCTATCTTATTAGCATTAACATCGAGATTCGGCACCTTAATCCTGGCCTCATCCTTTGTTTGATCTAGGGGTGGGATGAAAATGACCGACACTTCCTCCCTCAGGACTTGTTGTGGTTTTGGCGGCGGCGGCGGCGGTGCAGCTGCTTGAGCTTGCAGTTGATTCAAAGTCTGGGACTGGGCATCCACAGTTACGGACAGGGTATCCATACACCTTTGAAGTGCACGGATCAGATCTGTCAATTCCTAGGCCTGGGCCATTGAGATTTTGGGTTTTGGACTTGGAAAAATGAAGTGCTTTGGGCTAGGAAAAGTTGACTAATGCGAGCAGGCCTTGCCTCGAGTATTCGGCCATATCCTACTTCTTTCGCCTACGACTAGTGGACTTTCCCATAGAGAGATTGTGGTGTAACTGGATGTGCAATAGATCTACGGCTGAAATTGCTTAGCATCGCCCCTGGTTGAACTTGACAGAGATGAGCTACAACATGTCTCGCCAGCTGGGTATTCAATTGATCGGCTTTACACACTATGCTTTCTACTTCTCATTCCGATTCAGACGCCAGTTTGGATGTGATAAGACTCGTCCAGATGAGAGGGTTGAATACCTTGCTCTATTTCCAATTCGTGCTTCGCACCTAGCTCGATACCTCACTGCTTGGAGGATGAAAAAGTCTCTGGCCCCTGTTGCTAGTTTCAGTTACGCCCTTTCCAGTGAGTGCTTGGCTTGGCTTGAGGACGAGGCATAGGTTGGGCCATCCTTGGCTGCAGAGACTTCTGAGAGTGCGAGCAGGAGGTAGAGGACGAGCGCCTGACTTATCTGTACCCCTAGTTTACTGCTTTGACTTTTCTTTTCAAATTTTTTTGATGTAAAAGAACCTTTGGTTTAACCCAAGAGTTGGAGGATGTACGTGTGTTGAAATCATGTAATTAAAGTTGTGAGTATTGAAAATTTTTGTTTTTGGTCCAAAGAATGGTCTGTGTTGTAAAAAGTGACATTTTGAGAAAATCAACTTCATGAAAACTCTTCAAAACAATTTTCGCAAACAGTCACCACCTGACACACATGGGATCAATCCTCAAGACGTACAGCCCGAATCAAAAGATCGTAACTGCCCATAACTGCATTCACCATCATTACTCTATCTTGAAACTGGCCCTTTTGCCAAATGTTGGCAACATAACCAAGCTAGCAGATGACGGAAAAAGATGAACCAATCAAACAAATGGATAGGACAGTTGAGTTGAAAATAGTTATGGTCAAACTTTAGGATAAAGTTGCCTACGTATCCCAAAGAGGGGAATCAGGCCTTACGTAGTTCGGTTCAAGTTCACTCGAGTATTAACTCTCTCCTTTTGCGCTCTAACTTTTGCCAAAGCTGCCCTTTTGGATTTTCAACCTTGCGAGCTCTATTTTTCTTTATTTTTAATTTTTCATGCTCTAACTTTTGTTTAGGTCGCCCTTCTGGGTTTTCGGCCTAGCGAGCCTCTTAGGGATAGTATTTCTTCAACTTGTCCATATTGATCGGTTGCGAGAACTCCAAGCCATCTAAATCCATAAGGATGATTGCTCCCCCCGACCAGATTGATTTGAAGATGTGAGGACCAGTCCAATTGGGTTTGAACTTGTCCTTAGGGTCATGAATGAGAGCTTGGTTGTCTTTGAGGACCATATCTCCTTTTTTGAGGTTTTTGGATTTAACTTTCCTATTGAAGGCGTTGGCAATTCTGTGCTTCTTTAACCTACTCTCGTCAAACAACATCAATTCTTCGAATCTGTTCTGCTGCCAATCCACCTCTGTTATCTGACACTCAACCATGATTCTCAGCGACGGTACTTCAATCTTAATCGGCAAAACAACTTCCATCCCATATACTAGAGAGTAAGGGGTTGCCCCTATAGATGTTTGAATTGATGTTCCATACCCCCAAAGCACAAAAGGCAGTTTATCCGACTAGTCTTTATAGGTTTCCACAATCTTTCGCAGGATGTTCTTCACATTCTTGTTTGCGGCCTCAACAGCTCCGTTAGTTTGTGGTCTGTAAGTTGATGACTTGGGAAAAGCCACATTGTATTTCTCAAGCAAATCAACCACCTCTTTTTTGAAGTGCAAGCCATTGTCCGATATGATCTCATTTGACACCCCGTACCTACAGATGATATTGTTCCTGATGAACTTGGCCACATGTGACGCTTTCAATACAGAATAAGACTGCTCTTCTACCCAATTGGTAAAATAGTCGATAGCCACCAAGATGATCATGTCCATTTGAGCCCTTTGGTGAGACTGCTCCGATGATGTCAATTTCCCAGACTGAGAAAGGCCATGGTGAAGTCATGTTGTAGAGCTTTGACAGCGGGTTATTCATGCGATTGACATGAATTTGACATTTGTGGTATCGCCGAACAAAGTTGATACAATCCTCCTCCATGGTTGACCAATAATATCCCTGCCTAAGGATCTTCCTGGCCAGCATCACACCATTCATCTGTACTCCATACTCTCCTCCGTGGATAGCCTCCATGAGACACTTCGACCCCTCTTCTTCAACGCAAAGCTTGTGCATTCCCATATGGCCTCTTTTATATAACTTGTTCCCGCATATGATGAACTTGGCATTTTCCCTTTGTGAGTACATGTCCTTTTCTAAAAAATTTCAAATTTCGTAATACTAGGGGTTCTTGTCTTGAACTTTATCTATTGCGGTTATTGTCTTGAAAACAGGCATATATTTCTGTTCAATGATGATTGGACGCATCTTAACCCTAAGCGGTATGTCTACCATAGAAGATAGAGTTGCAAGCGAATCAGCAAACCGGTTGTTCTCTTTTAGTATATGTATGAATATCAGTTTTTTAAACCTTGGAATCAGAATGTCTAGGGTCTGATGATAAACCTTCATTTTTTCTTCCTTGACCTTCCAGTCTCCATTGGCTTGAGAAACAACCAGGTTCGAGTCTCCGATGATGTCCAACTTTATTGCCCCTAGTTCCAAGGTAGGTTCCAATCCAGCAATACACGCCTCGTATTCTGCTTCATTGTTGGATACTTTGAATAGGAGTTTGAAAGCTAGGGGTATATGGGAATCATCAGGTGTTATAAGTAACACACTTATCCCATAACCGTATTGATTAGCTGCTCCATCAAAGTATATTGTCCACGTCTCTTCCTCTACCTACAGAATTTCCTTATCTGGGAATAGGTACTCTACTGTTTCATCTCCTTCCACTGGGTGGTCCGGAAAAAATTCCGCTACTACTCTCTGTAGACCGCCCGAAACTCCGCTCTACACGCGAGGGCGCAAATCATTATTCTTAGCTACTACAGTTCGGACTCCTGTCACGGTTCTGAATCTAATCTCACAAAGTGCAATGCAAGACTAATAAATCACCAAAGAGTCCAAATCCGGCAAATTGTTTTGAAAAATCGATTTTAATCAAGAAGTGCCAAACATGGATTGCTTTGCCAGATTTTCGAGTCACCACCTAAATATTTTGTTTTGGGAAATTTAGGAAACCCTGACTCGTGCCTAAGGCCACGTGTCCGTCATCACCAAAGTTGTCAGGGCTCGGGAACTTGGGTACGAGAGGGGAAGGTCCTGAAATGAGCACCCCCGCTCGCCCGATCAAAAATCTGCCTCTACTAACATGATATGTTGTTTTTGAAAACACATGTGTTCTTATTCCGGTTTATTAGACTAGCTTACTACGTGATGCACAAATCATACAAGTATAGACTAGATCGCCTAAATTGGAACAAAACATCTCATGTTTGTGTTTTGAAAATGGTTTGAAGTTGCTACCCTCAAGTAGGCTAAGATGCGGATTTTGCCACCCTCAAGTGGGCTTAGAAAACATGGTGATTTGCCACTTCAAGTGGGCTTAAAACTCGCTTTTTGATGAATTGTTCCAATTCAAGCAATCCAACCTTCATCCATAGGCATTCATGCAGTTAATTAATTAAGCAGTTAGCCTCATGGCAAGCATGCTAAACATGGAAACACTTACACACATGCAAGGATGCTAAAGCGTAAAAGCTTACCTAGTACTCCGAGCCAAAACAAAAGCTAGTTAGTAATCAATGCATGACCCTAGCTATGTTAAGAATGCCGAATGCAACACATGCAAAATGCAACTAAGATAGGCTCGGCTATTCTAAGATGTCATGTGAATGCCACTTGATAACATGTATTCAAATTAGTATTGAAGTACAATACAATTTGTATGATGCGCCAAGCCTGGTGCATGCAAAACAAATGAATGAATGCAAACATGCGAAGCATAAGGACGCTAATTGAAAATGACCCTAAACTAACCATCGAAAGCAGTTAAATAAAAAGAAGAAAGAAATGGGGGTTGGAAGACATGCATCACACACACGCACACTTATTACAACATTCGCCCTCTCGACGGAGGGTTCGAATAATAATCTAACTAGCTAATCTAAGCTAATTAAACTAATTATTACAAGTAAACTAATTAACTAATTCTAGCTAATTAAATATTATAATCCAAATTGAAACAAATAGCTAATTGCATTAACTACTCAAGTACAAAACCAAAGCATTAGCTAGCTAAGTAAAGAAGCAAAGTAAAGTAGTAAAAGAAGAGGTCCTCAAGGCGAGAAGTGCATGCATGCTCGGTTGCCTCGTTCGGAAATCCATCGCTATGCCCCAACTTGCCTCTGTTTGCAATTGACTTTAGAACACTGCAAAAACTTCCCGATAGCTTCTATTCCATCATGGAGACCTCCAGGAAGGCTACCAACCACTTTTTGGTGGTGTAGACCACCTGCTGACCACTTACCTTTGCTGCAGACCAGAAAAAGTGGTCGGCCAGCAATTTTTTCTAGTCTGCCGACCAGAAAATTCTGCTACACTCCAGTTTGCTGCAATAGAGAACAAGAAGGGGCACAACAGTGTATTTGCAAGGTATGTGTGCGTAACCACTCTCCCTATCATTTCGTAGGCTCAAAGGAGTGCGGTTCTCGACTCTCGGGCCATCAACCGAGCTTCACAATGCACAATGGCCGAGAAGCCAAGATTGCACAATTCAATGTAAATGAATGCACAAATAACACATAAGAGCCTTAACCTCTATCATGCATGATCAAGAGGGTCGGCGACCGAGAAATGAGGCATGTTTCATCACTTCAAGTATGAAATGTCCCTCGTTTCTTGTGTTTGGACTAACACCCTACCCAAACACAATGCAATGTAACATGATCAACCTATCAAAGCTAATGGCATGCAAACAATGCTAATGCAACATGAGCATGCAAACACAATGCAATGCAACATGATCAACCTAGCAATGCTAATGTCATGCAAACACAATGCAATGCGACATAAGCATGCAAACAACAATGCAATGTAACAACATGTGAACACAATGCAATGCAACAACATGCAAACAACATGCTATATGGACTTAAACCGAATATGGACAGACCTCAGTCATACCCAAAATAGTGGCCAAAATGCTGAAATGATGGCATGAAATGCAAAAAAATGCATGCACATGTAATGGCTCATCAACTAAGCACAAGGGCACAACTCTCAAAAGTGCTCAAGGAGTGACAAATGTAAGAGTGTAGCCACACTATAAGCATTGAAATCAGGTATGAAATGATGCCAAACCATTCAAACAAAGCAAGCATAGCATGCTAGGGTCCTCAAGCATTAAAGCTAGTAAGGGGACTACACAAGAGGCATACAATATATGTCACAAATAGATGAACCAGCCATGGTTAGAGCTCAAACAGGTCAAAACAAAGACCAAAACATGCTGAGATGGGAGCTCAAATGTGATAACCCTGGTTTGTATTATGCTAATTAATCTTAATTGTGATTGTGATTATGTATCTAATATGATTTTGTGTGCCATTTATGTGAATATATTTAGTTTTGAATTTCCATCTGTTCACCGTAGGAATATCTGTTTAATTATCTGCTTTGGAATTTAAATTGAAGGCTCTATCGGCCACAGAAACCAAAATTGACTACGCCATTATGATTGGCGTAATTTTTACAGCCTGCGGTGAAATTTTATTGAAAATTGATTCGGATCAAATTAATTAGATTAAATTGATGATATAGTGCTCAATTAATTAATATTGATAAATGTGATTAAAGGAACTTATATAAAAAGGGGCACTATGCACTCAACTCCTCTCTTTTATTCATTTTTGGCTGAAATCACTTTAAAAAGAGGGAAACGGTCGGCTAGAGAGAGAGAAGGAAATAATTGAGGTTTTGATCTTGAAGCTTCAATAATTTGAAGACCAACTCAAGATTTGACCATAAATTGGGAAGATTGAACTTCTAGGTAAGCAATTGGTTATGAATTCATGAGTTTAATATTGTAATTTTCTGAATTCAAAGTTGAATGGTGATCAAGAACAAGAATTGTGTTGTATTTGATGAGTTTGAAGTCATGGAATGCATGCATGTGTATAATTGCCATGAATTTGTATAGTTGAACATAAGAAGTATGATCCATATAGAATTTTGGTTAAAGTTCATGTTTGTGATCACCATTTGCACCATGTAAGTTGAAATGGGAGTTATATTTCACATGCATGTACAATTCATGAGAGTATGAGTTTGAAATACATGAAATTGTTATGATGGAAACAAGTTTGGTGTAATTTGGAACATGCATGTGAGTAATTCATGGAATTGAGATTCATAATATTGTAATTTGGTGTTTGTATCATGTCAGTATATGTACATGTGAAGTTTGAGTCATAATGTGCAAGATATGTTGGTTTGAATGTAAGTTTGAAGCTCAAGAACAATTCTGGATTTTCCAGAATTTGGCATGTCCGCTCAAGCGGGGAAAGCGCCGCTCGAGCGGGAAATGCGAGCTCCCAAAAGTTTTGCAGACATGGGTCTCCGCTCGAGCGGGGATATTCACGCTTGAGCGGGGAGCCATGTAGTGAGATCTTCAGCTCGAGCGTCCGAGTTCACAATCAAGCGTACTAATGAGGCAACCAGTACTTTTGCAGACCTAATGGGTCCGCTCGAGCGGGAAAGTCCACGCTCGAGCGGGGACCCCTGTTTCAGAAGTTTTGTAAAGATGTTCTGTGTTTCGTTTTCCATTCTCTTTCACTTCTAAGTACTCTTAGGCATGCATTGAGCATTATAAATGAGTTAAAAGGATAAGAATGAAGCCCAAAGAGGAATATGTGAATTAAGAACGAATTGAATTGTTTATGACCCATTGTGTTCATGGAATGTGTAGGGTCGAGCTCCAGGGCAAATCATCCAGCCGATCACTGTGAGTAATATCTTAATAAAGATATCTGAAGTATGTTGTTTGTCCAATTGCTTACTTCCATGTAAGTCTTATAAGTTCGTTAATTTGAATGGTGAACAAATGTTTGCTATGCCAAATGAATGGGCCAAAGGCCAGTTTGACGTGAATGAAAGAATGAATGGGCTAAAGGCCAGTTTGACATGAATGAAAGAATGATTGGGCCAAAGGCCAATCTGACATGAATGAAAGAATGATTGGGCCAAAGGCCAGTCTGACATTAATGAAAGAATGGTTGGGCCAAAGGCCAGTCTGACATGAATGAAAAAATGGTTGGGCCAAAGGCCAATCTAACATGAATGAAAGAATAAATGGGCCGAAGGCCGTTTGACGTGAATGGATTGGGCCCGAGGCCGTTCGATGTGTTTGGAACCGCAGTTACGTGACCTATATATATATATATATATTAGATAGAAATATGAATTGGGCCCAAGGCCGTTTGGTGTATATTGTTCTAAGTACTGTTCGTGTAACTTCTTTATTTGATATTATTCACTGGGCTTTCGATCACGCTCATTCATGTGTCTGTAGGTGAGCCAAGGGAGGTCCAAACCTAGCCTCAGTGAAGTTTGTGTCGAATAACCAAGGTTTTGAAGAGTCAGCCCATACGTCTCATGCACAAGACTTGTCTTCGCCCTTTTGCTATTTTGTTATATTTTGTCATGTTGGCGAGGACTTTGGATTACGTTTGTATGTAAGTTTTGGTTAGGCTGACTAAGACTTGGATGATCCTGTATGTACAGAACTTTATGTTATTGCATATTTTGATGTGAGTTATTAACATATGTGCATGTGAATTGTTATGACGTGTCATGTAAGCACAACTCTATGGACAAAAGTTTGAATTTGCTTCCGTTTGGCCCCTTTACTCTGATGAGTTTTGCCTTAAATGGTTTGAGGCCGTAGGTAATCCCTTGATTACTGGCCAGTTATGTCCTTAACCCATAGGGGTGGGTTCAGGTCATGACATCAAAGGTCTAGACATGCATGCATACACGTTAGGCCACAAATAAGGCAACAATGCATGACCCGTAGAGGCACTCAAATGGTGAAAGAAATGGGAATATGGCAATGCTATATTGTCACGACCCGAACCCGTCCCTATGGGTTAAGGCCATAACCGGCCAGTAATCACGAGATTACCTACGACCTCAAACCAAATAAGACAAAACTCATCAGAGTAAAGGGGCCGAACGGAAGCAAATTTTAAAACTTTGTCCATAAAGCCGTGCTTATATGCACATCATAACATTCCACATTTACATATGTTAATAACTCACAACAGAAAGTGTAGTAGCATAAGGTTCTGTACAGACAGGATCATTCAACTCTAAGTCAGCCAAACAAGACTATACACAGACATATACCAAAGTCCTCGCCAACATGACAAAATACACAGAAAGGCAAAAAGGCGAAGACGTGTCTCGTGCGTGAAACGCAAGGGCTGACTCTTCAAACTTTGGTTGTTCCATACAGACTTCACTGAGGCTGGGCTGGACCTCTCTTGGCTCACCTACAAACACATGAATGAGCGTGAGCGAAAGCCCAGTGAATAATATCAAATAAAGAATATACATTGGAATAATATACATTAAACAACCTTGGGCCCAATTTATATTTCTAACTAGTACATACATACATAGACATATGTAAGTTAAGTAACTGCGGTTCCAAACACATCACACGGCCTCGGGTCCAATTCATTAGTATCATTCAAGTCAAACTATTATTCGTGCTAAACTGTTATTCGTGTCAAACTAGCCTTTGGCCCATTCAATCTTTCATGTCAAACTGGCCTCTGGCCCATTCATTCATGTCAATCGGCTTTCGGCCCAATCATTTATGTCAGTCGGCCTTCGGCCCAATCATCTATGTCAATCGGCCTTCGGCCCAATCATTTACGTCAATCGACCTTCGGCCCAATCATTCACGTCAATCGGCCTTCGGCCCAATCATTCATGTCAATCGGCCTTTGGCCCAATCATTCATGTCAATCGGCCTTCGGCCCAATCATTTATGTCAATCGGCCTTCGGCCCAATCATCTATGTCAATCGGCCTTCGGCCCAATCATCTATGTCAATCGGCCTTCGGCCCAATCATCTATGTCAATCGGCCTTCGGCCCAATCATCTATGTCAATCGGCCTTCGGCCCAATCATCTATGTCAATCGGCCTTCGGCCCAATCATCTATGTCAATCGGCCTTCGGCCCAATCATCTATGTCAATCGGCCTTCGGCCCAATCATCTATGTCAATCGGCCTTCGGCCCAATCATCTATGTCAATCGGCCTTCGGCCCAATCATCTATGTCAATCGGCCTTCGGCCCAATCATCTATGTCAATCGGCCTTCGGCCCAATCATCTATGTCAATCGGCCTTCGGCCCAATCATCTATGTCAATCGGCCTTCGGCCCAATCATCTATGTCAATCGGCCTTCGGCCCAATCATCTATGTCAATCGGCCTTCGGCCCAATCATCTATGTCAATCGGCCTTCGGCCCAATCATCTATGTCAATCGGCCTTCGGCCCAATCATCTATGTCAATCGGCCTTCGGCCCAATCATCTATGTCAATCGGCCTTCGGCCCAATCATCTATGTCAATCGGCCTTCGGCCCAATCATCTATGTCAATCGGCCTTCGGCCCAATCATCTATGTCAATCGGCCTTCGGCCCAATCATCTATGTCAATCGGCCTTCGGCCCAATCATCTATGTCAATCGGCCTTCGGCCCAATCATTTATGTCAATCG
>NW_021026956.1:401374-435197 GCF_004153795.1 Camellia sinensis | reverse complement strand
AACAATCTACTTGAAACTACTCCTATGAACGAAGTGCAGTGCAGGAATTTTAAAGTACAGAAATGTAAAGAATAGGAAATGTAAAGCTGGAAAGGAAATAAAGTAGAATAAGACTGGTTTTTTGGATCTGAATCTGGGGCTTTTTCTGGGGCCTTCTCTGCTATTTATACTTCTCAAGGATGACCATCGAACTGCATTTCCAACCGTCGAACCGTTCCTCCATGATCGCTGATCATGTTGCCTTATAATTAGCTCCACTATACCATCACTTACAGTTAGGCTTCCCTCCTAATTTTGAATTTGAATGTGAGTAACCGTTGAAACCACATCACTTTGAATCTCTTTGCTGATCCAATACTACTCAAATCTCGTAATAACCAATACTAACTGCCACGTGTACGATCATGATCGAAGACTTGAATAGTCTTCTTGTACTACCCTTATTCTGCCACGCGTCGAATTGTAATTGGCTTATACAAAATATGTAGCCAACATTACCCCCCGCACTAATATACCCAATACTTGGTGATATTAGTGGATCAAGGTCTTTTATCCACGTCTTAGAACGTGCATGCGCTTTGCATTCTTCTAGAAATGCAACCGTCATTCATCATTTGCATTAAACTCTCTTTCAATCTTTTGAACACCCCCACCACCTTAGTATTCGAACAGACTGATACATTTTTATGGCCAAATCAATTTTCTCTCCTATTGATCGAGCACACGAAGAGTCATCTGATGATGTTGTTCCTCCTCGAAAGAATCTCCATGCATTAATTAGCTACCTTTACCCACCTTTCTATAGTCAAGTCATGGAAGCCTTTGCAAATTATCAACCCTTGGACTACGAACACATTGCCCTTAATCCTTTGATTCAGAAAGTTACAAATATGGACATGGGAAGTTCTTCTTCTAATTCACCCTTGGACTACAAACAAACTGTCCTCAATCCTTTGATTCAAAAAGTTACAAATATGGACATGGGAAGTTCTTCTTCACAACCCACTGCATGGGATAAGGCTGTGGCTTCTTTTTCCTCTGGGGCTTCTGACTGGGCAAGCTGGTCGGAACCTGAGGCCTGTGATCTAAGGGAGGGAATTAACCATCACTTTGTCGAGTTCACTGACCCTTTAGAGTTTCCTTTCTATGCGCGAAGCTCGGTAGTTTATCCTTACGTGCCCATCGACCACCAACGCAGTTTAGAGGACAATCTGCTTGTAGCATAGTACATATCCTCCATGCCTACAAAGATAGTGCATGTTACCCGACGACTAGAAGAGGCACAAGGGTACAACCCATCGTTCTTAGCCAAGAAGGCGAAGTTTTGCTCTTCTGATTGGCTCGATTATATTAATGCCTTTGTTCCTTCTGCCCTTGCTCTTTCTCCCGAAATGGAAGCTTCCATACCTCCTCCTCCACCAAATCCTTGCTGGACAGAGAGACTGAGGCTTGCCCTCTCTGTGGATAAGGTCTTTCCTCCTTACAAGCCTCCACCTTCCCCTACTCCAGTTGAGCGGAAGCAAGCCCAACTTCTACTTACGGCCTTCTCTCACTTGCCTTTCAATGTTCTTGAGGACGATGTTCCTCTCAAGAACCTTCGATGGGCTTATGATATTCTGACTCGGGGTCACGTCCTCAACCCCCTCGCCCAAGCAAAGCTTCACATGTTTTTCGACCAACTCCCATTGCTTCTTCACTGGCATCGGACTTCTGTGGCCACCACTCAATCTTTGGACCAACTCTCATCCCTTCGAGTTCATGCCCAGTACGAAGCAGAGAACCTCATTGAAGAATTCAATAACTTTAAGAATAAATACTCTGCGTACTGGGATGACTTGGATATGGATGAGTTGCAACAAGGATTGAGAGAAACAGCGTTCGAAATAAAGGCTGAAGAGCTCTTTTATGAAGTGAGAGCACATCAACTTCAGCAGCCAATCCTAGAAGAAATAGAGGATAGAATAAAGAAATAATAGAAATTCATTGATCATAGTTGGACCAAATTTCATGATCTTGTTATTTATTCTATTCCTTACTTTTATGAACTTGAATTTGTACCCAGAGAGGGCCATTCGATGTAATTGCTTTTGCTTTAATACAACTAAGACTTTTCTCTTTGTTTGGCATTATTTGATCTTGTCCCCGTTTGTCTTTAAAAGCAAATTTAGGGCTTCGAACGGAACAATCTTATCCTTCGAATCTGGACTCAATCATTTTAATGAAACACTAAAAAAACAAACATGAACTTCTCTAATTTATGGAATAAAGTTGACAGTTTTTCCTGATTTTCATGTAGAATCAGTGCTTCGAATTTAACAATCTTACCCCTTAAAGCTTGTTTTAATCATAACCAAAATATGGTCATGGTTAGTACGATCAATCAGTTTTAAATTGACCATTTTTACTTCAAACAACAGTCCATACTTTCAAAAATATGGAAGCCCCTTTTGAGGGCTGCATTGTTTTAGTCCGAAAAGACAATCCTTTCTGTATATATAAACCAACTATTGGTTTTGATGTTTCGAACACCAATTCCCATCCTTAAGGGGTATCAAGTTTTGCTTCGAAGGACATTACTCTTATTAAGAAACCTAAAACAGGTCTTTAATTCCTTCGAAGTAAACCAATACTTGTATATTCATACATCCTTAGGTATGGAATGTGCTTCGAAGCCGGCTTCTCAGTTTCGAAGCTGTTGTTATTTGACTTTTGGCGCCAAAATCTGGTTTCGAAGCCAAATATTTTATTTCGAAGTTGGCATCAACATCTGGGATATGTTTTCCCTCCAAAAGCATCAATATTGAAGGAAACTCTTCGTATCTGTATTTTTAGTACTTTACAAATTACACGATATATTTTCCAGACACAACGGTTTTTAAAACCCTTTTATTTCGTGTCCTGAAATTACTCGTTTCCCTATTGCACAAACCCTTTATCTCTACCGACGTTCCACTTCTTTCTACTCCCTTTCCCAACTTCGTCCTCTGAGAAAGCTTTCTATCAATGGCTTCTTCTTCATTGAAAGTACCAGTCGTAGAGCGTGCAAGCCCATTTGTAACCCTGAAAAGGATCATTGAGGCAGAATGTGAAAAGTACAAGGCCAGTGAGAAAAGCACCATCGACGGATGCATCTTCATCCCTCGACGTCATGAGTAACAAGACTATGTGCTTGGGCCCATCTTCAAGGAGATTCTTAATGAGCTTCCATCGTTATACCCACGTCTAGAAGACCATTGTCTCCTTTATGAAGGTGGTCTTGACTGGGGAACCTGGAGGATGAACCGTCCCCACCGATGCTGGCCCACGGTGAGACCGGAGTGGCAAGAATGGTATGATCGGGTTGTCCCTAATAGAACTTTGGACCTTCAAGAGCTCTGCCTTCTCGATGCCCTCTAACTATCCAGGTTTACTATCTCAGAAGACCCTTTCTTAATACCTGCTGCCCTTTGCTTCTAGAATTCTACCTTTAATTTCTTCCAATTCAGATGTGGGATGATGGCCCCTACTGTCCTTAATATTTGCCATCTATTCGGATTGTCCCCCATTGGTACCCCCATTGGACCAGATTATCCTGACCTACCAATCCCCTTTTCCCTTCCCTCCCCTCCCTTAACTCATCCTACAGTGACTTTGTTAAGGCTGAGAATAGAATGGAGGGCCCTGTAACTGATAGGGAATTCTTTTCCTTCATACTATATTGGCTTTGCAAATTCCTTTTCTGCACTTCTTCTCAAAGAATCATGCCTGAATTTGCCCCTCTTGCTAAAGCCCTTGTCCTACAGAAAAAGGTGGCCTTAGCTCCATACGTTCTAGGCCATGTATATAGAGCTTGTTCTCTTTTTTGTGAGAAACCCTTGGATGCCAATCAAGGGGGTCCATTTTGGATACTTCAGCTTTGACTTTTTGCTTATTTTGCTGAGCTACAATCTAAGTGTCTTAAATTTTTTGAGCAAACCCTCTTACTCATGGCATGAGGCTAGCCAATGCTTCACTTTATCCTTCTACCTTTGCTTTTTACTTCTCTTTCTTCCACCAACTTCCAGCTTCCCTTCCTTCTTACAACTTTTGTCCCTTTGAACCCATTACTATTGGCCCATTTTGGTTGAAGAATTTTCTAAGTGATGGGTTCTGTGCTTCACCTCCTCACAAGGATATATGGTCTTCTATTCTGATCCCCAGAGAGTTATTCATTGGGACTATGAACCCCAGAGCCTACAAATGCATTGCTGAGCCCTATTATCCTGCTCAATTTGCTAGACAATTTGGCTTCTCACAAGGGGTCCCAATACCTCTCTGCAGTAACACCAATCTAAGTCTTACTAGCAGGGATTTAAAGGTTCGAAGGTCCAGACTAGAAGAGGCAACTTCTAAGTTTATACAGGACTTGATCGATTTTGAATATATCCCTTTCATTTCTCAAGGTAACCTATTGAAGAGGTACCAAAACTGGTGGGTGACCAATATGGAAGTATACTTGGCCATTACTCCTCAAGACTTATTAATGGTGCTGGATGTGCCCCAATCCAAGCCCAAATGAGCTAGAGTTGTCACTTCTTCCACTGCTCTTAGCACTTCAGTTCCTGTGCCTGCCACCACACAGTCTACTCCTGCCGTCTTCACTCCTCCTAGAGTTACTCGGGCTGCCTCGAAGAAAGGTATATACCCTTGTTTTTTCTCCTTTTGCCTTTTTTTATAATGCTTTTTAGCCTTATCTTTAGTT
Organism: Camellia sinensis; assembly: GCF_004153795.1. Lineage (NCBI taxonomy): Eukaryota > Viridiplantae > Streptophyta > Magnoliopsida > Ericales > Theaceae > Camellia > Camellia sinensis. The sequence continues at coordinate 430,477 of NW_021026956.1, read as the reverse complement.
CTTCTTTTGTGAAGATGGTGTGGGTGCTTCACAGGAAGATTCTCCTCAGAAGACCCAAGCTTTAAATCTTCTGAGGAGCAAATAGCAAAAGAAGAAAATGAAACTTTTACTTGATCCTAAAAAGGAAGCACCTGAAGTTCAATCAGCAGAAGAAGAAGAAGAAGCAGATCAAGAACAAGAGACACCCTTACAAAGAAGAAAAAGAGTGATCGTCTGTTCTTATGATTTGGTTCAAAACCCCACTCATGAGACAACTGCCAGAGTAGTAGCAGAGGAACTCACTTCTGAGGAATCTGAATCCCAGATTGAAGGGAGAGAAATTGAGAAGGAGCAGGCAATACCAATACAGAGGAAAAAGAGAAGGAAGATGATTGTCTCCCCTTCTGATTTGGTCGAAGACCCTATTCATGAGGCAGCTGCCAAGGCAGTAGAGCAGGAACATTCTAAGGCCATAATTGTTTTTCAGAGAGCAGAAAAAAGGCGGCAACAACAACTGTTAAAAGATGAAGCTTTTGCTGCTGCTGCAATCCAAAGAGAAACTGCAAGGAGGCAGCATATTGCTGAGCACTATTCTCTTCGCAGCCCTTCCATTGTTGCTACCACTTCTGAAACAAGTAACTTCTTTCATGTCTCTATTCTTTTCCCTTGTCAATTTCTTGGTATTGAGACTTGATATTACTTTGTACTTCTTCTTTTGCAGCAACAACTACTGAGCCTATTCTTCTAATAAAGACTCCCTCAGTTTCAGTTGAAGTGGAACAAACTCAAGACATGGAGACCATTCAAATAATTCTGCTACTTCCAGGCCCTATATTTTCTATATCCTTCCTAAGGCCAAGTATTCCTGCTCATTTTCCTTCTAGCTTAACCCCATATCTCCCTTATTTGTCTTTTGATTTTTCTCAATTTAGTTCTCTTTTGAGCCTTACTTTTCCTTCCCCTCCTAAGGAAACTCCAGCTACTACTTCCTCTTTGATGGTAGCTGATTCCTCTATAGAGGGTACTAGTAGCTCTCCAACTCATGGTTTATCACCTCTACCTAGTTCCAGCCCCTCTTCCCTCGATCTATTGGTGGCTAGAACCATAGATACTGCTGAAGATGCTCCACTCATTTCTCTTATCCCTATGCAGTCCTTTGTGCCTTCCACCAAAGCTCTTTATGCACCCTTCATGTCCATGGACGAGGTAGACATCTTCGAAGCGAGACTAGCTAGTCTCTTCGACATACCTTCCACCTCACCAATGGCTAATGATGAGACTGAGCCATTAGTTCTGGCTGATTCCTTGCTAGAAATTTTTGAGAGCTCTTCCACCAGTAGTAAGACTTCTTCGCCTCTGATAGATTTGGACAGCTGCCTGGAGCTATTGACATCCTTTTCAAGGATCCCTTTTGAGGCCTTACAGAGACTTATAATAAGAAACAGCTTCCTTCAGTGCTGCAAAATCGTTGAGCAATCCGACATGAATGTCTCAAGTCATTTATCTCAGGTAGCAGCCACTATTGACTTTTACATCAACATTTGCCATGCTGCCAAGGCTGCAGGGGAGAAATTGGTTAGAAACCAAAGCTTTGTTTCCACAATACATACTGAAGTATCAGAGCTAAAGGAACAACATTCCTCTGTCTCCCGCTTTCAAACTCAACTACTAGAGAAGAAAGTTCAACTTGAAGAGGAGCTATCCGCAGTTAACCAGGCCTTAATCCGAACTAACACCAAGTTGCAGATTACCAATCAAGGACTGGCTGACTGAAAGCAGGAAATGACCACAACCATCCAGTTGTTCTCATCATTTAAGAATAGAACATCTATTGTAAAAGAACAACTGAGACATTGTAATGACTTTTGGGACAATTTATGGCAGAATGTATTCAACTCTTTATGAAAAGCAAATTCTTATTTATCATTTGAATATTCTCATGTTCTTTCACTCAATCATTTATTCTATTTCTTGTGTTTCCCATATAGTTGGAAAATAAGGCTTCAAATATCTGCCATTAATCTTTTTGAAATGTACATATCTATTCAAATTTTTCAAATGGTATGCTCCAAAAGGCAGGACTCTATGAACTTGATATGGTCCTTCCCAGTTAGGTGACCATTTGCCAAACTTATGGCTTTTAATCCCTATTGGGAGTATTGTTTTCCATACCAAATCACATTCATCAAAGCCAATGTGTTTGACTTTTTTATTATAATTTTTGGCTGCTTTCTTCTTTTAGAAAAGAATACTATTTAATGCCAGAATTCTAGCTTCATCTATGCTTTCTAACTCCAAGCACATACTCTGATGGTATTGCTCAAGATCTAATTGGTCTTGGCATCTTACCCTCAAGGACTTAACATTAATTTCCACAGGTAACACTGCGTCATGCCCATATACTAAGGCATAAGGAGTGACTCCTATGCTTGACCTTGGGAAAGTTCTATAAGCTCACAATACATTCAGCAACAAGTTATGCCAATTCCTAGGATTGTCTTCCACAACCTTTTGTATTCCTTTTTTCAAAGACTTATTGGATGATTCAGCTTGACCATTGGCTTGTGCATAATAGGGGGTGGAATTAACAAGGATAATTCCAAACTCTGCGACAAAAGACTTTACCATTTTCCTATCAAATACAGTCCCATTATCAACAGTTATAGTCTGCGGGATACCAAATCTATGGATTAAATCCTTAATGAATCCAATGACCTCAGTTTGGTCTATAGCTTTGTATGGCTTAGCTTCGACCCACTTAGTGAAGTAATCAGTGGCCACTAAAATGAAACAATGATACTTCGAAGAGGGTGTGTGTATTTTTCCCATCATATCCATGGCCCATCCTCTAAATGGCCAAGGCTTCACTACTGCATGCAGGTCAGTTATGGGCACATGCCTTATTGTGCCATGCTTTTAACATGCTTAGCAACCTCTTGCAGATTCTATGCAATCTTTAAGGATAGTTGGCCAATAGTAGGAATGCCTTCGAAGCAATCATCTCATCTTCACACCAGGTTGATGAGCACCACAGATGCCTTCGTGAACCTCAGCCATAGTTGTCAATGCTTCTTTTAGGCCTAAACATTCCAGCAATAAACCATCTCCTCCTCTTTTATAGAGAGCATTACCATACATCATGTATTTCATAAATTGCAATTTAATTTTTCTGCTGGCCTTTGAAGATGGGCCAGCCAGATACTGCATTATTGGATGCCTCCAATCTTGTTCTTGTAAGTCATTATGATTAACTTCCAGGATCACATTCCTTTTTATTTAAGGGTGGTATTAATTTCTGATATGTTGTTTGGCTTATGTCCCTTTGAGCATTATCCCTTCTCTTGAAATTCGAAGCTTTCTGAGCCACATCATTAGCTCTATTATTCAAGAATCTTGGGACATGAGTTACATTTGCTATTTAAAATTGAGAAAGCAGATGTAATGCAACAACATAGTATGACAACATGCATATACTTTGACATTTGAAAATTCCTTTCACTTGGTTAACCACCAATTGAGAATCTCCAAATATGTCAACTGCATGAACTTGTAATCCAATAAGAATTTCCAGTCCCATTATTAAGGCTTCATATTCAGCTTGATTATTGGAGCAAGTAATTTTATCCACTCTGAAACCATGCGTGGTTTCTATTCCTTGGGGTGACTTAATTACCACACCAATTCCAATTAGACCATTGGCTTTTGATCTATCGAATCACATTTGCCATGGTTCAACACTAGCCATACCAAGTTCCATTATCTCTTGGCTTTCTGTTTGAGATTGATGGTCTACCAAAAAATTAGCTAAAACTTGTCCTTTTACTGCCTTTTGGGAACATATTCTAAATGAAATTCTGATAAGGCTAGTATCCATTTGCCAATTCTTCCCCTCAACATAGGTCTAGATAACATATACTTAACCAAATCTGTGGTTGCAATTACCAACACAATTGTAGGCAAAAGATAGCATCTTAATTTCATTGCAGCAAAATACAATGCAAGGCACAGCTTTTTAACAGCTGAGTATTTACATTCACAAGAATTTAGAAACCTACTAAGGTAATAAACAGCTTGCTTCTTGCCTTCTTCATTGTCTTGAGCTAAGAAAGTTCCCAATGAATCTTCTGCTGCTGCTATGTACAACTTCAAGGGCTTATCACCCTTTGGTGGCATCAGCACTTGAGGGTTGGCCAAGTAGGCTTTGATTCCTTCGAAAACAATTTGATGCTCTGATGTCTACACAAATTCCTCTTCATCTTGTAGCCTTAACAAGGAAGAAAATACTTTAGTTTTCCCTGCAGTATTAGAAATGAATCTTCGAAGAAAATTAACATGTCCAAGGAACTTTTGTAATTCTTTCTTACTTGATGGAGGTCTAGCTTCAGTGATGGCTTTGGCTTTATTTTGGTCAATCTGTATTCCTTTCTTGTGTATTACATAGCTCAAGAAGTTTCCAAATGATACGCCAAAAGCACACTTAAGAGGATTGAGTTTCAACTTGAACTTTCTCATTCTTTCAAAAGCTGTTTCTAAATGAAACAGATGCTCCTCCATGGATTGGGATTTCACTACAATGTCATCAATATAACACTCTAAATACCCTCCAACGAGGACATGAAAGATAGTGTTCATAGCCCTCTGATATGTAGCCCCAGCATTCTTCAGGCTAAATGGCATTTTAACCCATTCGAAGGTGCCAATATTCCCAGGACATCTGAATGTTGTCTTGTGAACATCGTCCTCTACAATGCAGATTTGGTTATAACCAGAGTGCCCATCCATCATTGATAAAATTTGATGCCTTGCTGAACTGTCTACCAACAAATCTACTATAGGCATAGAATACTCATCTTTTGGGGTTGCTCAATTCAAGTTTCTAAAATCGATGCATACCCTCATTTTACCATTCTTCTTAACTACAGGCACAATATTGGATAGCCATTCAACATACCTGGCTGTCCTAATAAAACCTGCCTCGAGTAGTCTAAGAATTTCCTCTTTACTTTCTGAATCACTTCTGGACTCATTCTTCTTGGTTTTTGCTTGTATGGCTTGAAAATAGGCCTCATAGGGAGCCTATGTTCTACTAATGACCTATCTAGTCCTGGTAGTTCATTATAAGACCATGCAAAACAATCTTTATATTTCTTCAGAACAACCAACAACTGGTTCCTGTCAAGAGCATTCAACCGAGCACTTATATAGATGGGCTGTTGTATAGAACCTTCCCCTAAAAATTTACTTCTTCTAAGGGGTCTTGTATCTGAGAACTTACTGAAGCTCCTTCTTTGATTCTTTCTGCCTTCGCAGCAATCTCCTTACTTCGTTCTGCTCCCAGGTTCTTTGATTCAACATCTTTACCATCCTCCTCATAGACAAAGTCTGTCCATAAGGCTTCTTCTTCATGTATCTCATGGACTTTTGTTTCAATGTCCAATGCACAGTATTTATCAAGGGCCAAAACTCTGGTCTGTTGCTGCTTCTGCTTGCAGCCAATTATCATGGCTTCTTTCTCTTACTCTTGCACTTTCTGGACTATTGATTTTACATCCAATATTGAGAAGTTAATTAAAGCCAAAGACTTGGCTTCTTGGGCTTCATTTCTTTGCCTACAGCCAGGCATCATTGTCATCCTTAACGATAACCTCTTCATCAGCACTCTCCTGGACTAAGTGCTTCAGGTGTGTCACTTCCTCATCAGCCGTCACTTCAGCTGAGCCATCAGGTTTTCTCAGTATACTAAGTGGTGTCACTCCCTCAATATACAATTTGGCCTCTGCGAAGTTTGCATAGGCTATGAAGGGTTGAGGATCTACATCAATTTCCTTTGTCTCTCCATTGCCCAAGGCCATCATTATTTTCTGATGCAAAGAGGAAGGCACACACTTGTTAGTGTGAATCCAATCTCTACTAAGTAAAGCATTGTACTTAGCATTGCTGTCGATAACGAAGAATGCCGTCATGCAGTACCTGGTTCCCACACTCAGGTTGATGGGCAGAATTCCCTGAGCCATCTATTTGTCTTTAGCGAAGCCAGCAATGGTTGTGCTGGTTGGGATTAACCTGGGGTTTCTTTTCCCTAGTTTCTTCAAGGAAGATTTTGGTAGTAAGTTCACTGTTGCCCCATTATCCACCAAGACTCGGTTCAATTGTATCCCATCGAAGAAGGCCTTGATATACAAAGGCTTGACATGTTGTGTCATAGAGTTCGAGGGATACTCAAAAGGATATAAGAGGTTAATACTCACCTCTTCTTCACTCTCATATTCAGTTTCCATTGGGGTAGTCATTCCGGATTCATCTTGCACCATACTCACTTGTGAGTCTTCACTAGAGACTGGAATTGGGTCAATTTCTTGACCCTCTTGGTTCTCATCTCCAGCTTGGAATTCATACGGTAGTATGTGTACCATATTCACTGATACTGGAGAAAACGAGCCAAATTGGATGGCTAGCTGTGCCTATTTCTCCTCTTGGCCACCTTGTTTAGTTACTTCAGAAGTATCTTCCATGTTGCATTCTGGCACTTCATTATCAACAAACTCCTTCGAATGGTCTTTTTTTACTGGCTTTTTAACCAAAAACCTTTGTTCAGCCATGAAGGCTTCGAACATTTCTTCCTCAACCATTTCTTTCTTTTGGCCTAGGCGAACTTCTTCTTCTGTCTCGATATCACTCTCCATTAAAGCCTTCTTCAATCCTGCTAGACTGGACTTCTCTTTGGCTTTTAGTTCTGAGTGAACTTTGGCAAATTGTTCTCTGCTACAACCCATTTTGTCTTGTAGAGTTGGTTTTGGAGTATGGTCTGACTTTGCATTCTTCTTTCCTTCTGTCTGGACCAATGAAGAGCTTTCTCCACTTTCTTTCAGGTCTTTCTGGTACTGAGTGTACCTACGCTGAATCTTCCTTCTTTGTGATCTAGAAATTACGGGGACCATATCTGGCTCATTTGTTTTTGGGTGTTTAAGAAATACCCAATTGTTTGGAGCCACCAAAGGAGGTTTGACCATCCTACCTTGGTTTCCAACAACATCTCTTTGGGTAGACACTTCCCTAGGTTTGTTCTGCATCACAAACCAATCTGGAACTCCAGGTACCCACAAACTTACTGACTCAGCTGTTGAACTGTTTCTTTCCTCCTTCAAAGCCATCTTCGAAGCTGGCTGTAAAGGCCACTGCTTGGCCCTGACTTCATGTTTTGGGCCTAACTCAGGCCTTTGATGAAGGTAGCCACTTTCTGTTCTGCGTGAGGCTGGTTTAGGGGGCCTATCTCTGGCTTTGATCCCATAAACTGAACCCTTCTCTAGTCTCCTTTCAGGATGACTGCTCTCCATTCTGTAATAATTAGGTGGCCTGGACTCATATAAAGGCCTCTTGCCTTTAGAATGCATTCTATCGACTGTTGGCTCAACCATTAATGGCTGCTGCCTAACACTAGTTGGGTATGGCCTTTTGTTATAAGCATTGGTTGGTTTAGGACGCCTCTGCACATCCTTGTAATACTGCTTCCCATCAATTGGAAGCCCTTTCAACCACTTGTAGCTCAGTCTACATCTGGGACACATCCTTTGCATTACAGCTGCCTCTAAAGAATCGCCATCCAATGCTTCTTCATCAGAGTCTTCCCTCTGGTGTGAGAAACCTTGTCCAATAGCTGGTAGATTTCCAGTGTCTTTCTTGATAGTTGTCTGGTTGGCAACATGCATTTGCACATTGACTTCTTCCAATTCTTTCACGGACAAGTTCTGGAAGTCTGGCATAATGACATTGGCTGCCACCTCTCCAATTTCTGGAAATGGATTACTGTCGATTCCCATGGCTTTATCTGCTTTAGCTGGGAATTTTAAACTTCCTTTCCGAATTCGTTCTTGGATCCTGTCCCAAAAAATAATACAGTTTTTAGTCGAGTGAGACCAAAAATTATGCCATTTACGATACACTTGTCCTTTAAGTTCACCTGGAGATGGAATTTTGACTCCTTTTGGTAACTTAAGGAAGGTGGCCGCAAGCAAATGATCAAAAATGTCATCTACCATAGTTAAATTGAAAGAGTATTTTCTATGAAGGTCTTTCTTTTAAAACTGCTGGTCAATTGTTGTATCCTTATGAATTAATGCCTCACAGATCACAGGTTCTTTCCCCACAATCCCTGCTGCATCAATCTCATAATTAAGATCTCTATAATATGTCTTGTACGATGCATTATTTCGATCTTATTCTTCCTCTAGTAATGCCTCATACCTAGACACCTTATAAGTTAGTTCCACTAAGTCTTTGAACTCAGTCGAGTCAAACTTCTTTCGAAACCTAAACTCTAAGCCATTTTGAGCCAATCTCACGAATTCTGGCTCTCGTAGGATGACCCTACATTTGTTTTGTGCTCTGTTAAATCTGGCAATAAACTGAGTAGCCTTCTCATCAGGCCTTTGACTTAATCTTGCCAAGTCTACCATGGAAACCTCTGGCTCCGATTGGAAGAATTGGGCATGAAATGCCTCTTCCATTTGTTGCCAAGTTTGGATAGAGCCAGGTGTAAGGTTAATATACCGTACAAATGCTCCCCCAGTTAGAGAATTTGGGAATAATCTTAACTTCATATAGTCATTATTAGTAAATTCACCGCATTGAGCAGCAAACCTAGCAATATGCTCCACTGTTGACTGGTTTCCGCTCCCATAAAAAAGGGCAAAATCTGGTATCCTGAAACCTCTCAGGTATTCATGTACCCTATCTACCCATTCTGGGTACGATTTCCTGTACACAAAAGTTTGGACCCCCCGAGCCATCGGTCCACACATCTCTCTAACAATATCAGCAATTTGGTCCCTAGGGACCATATTTTGTGCCTGTTGAACCACTACTGGAGGGACAAACACATGGTTTGGTGGACAACCTTGTGTCAGGGGTCCTCTTGGTCCATAAGGTGGTATATTTGGGACTGGTTGTCCCTGTGGTGCCAGTTGTTGTTGGGGGTGTAGGTAACCCCTTTGAGCCTGTCCTGCGAAAGGACCTACGAAAGGTCCTGGAACTGGTGTTGTGTCTCTTCCATTTGTAGGAAAACCTTCCAACTCCCCAGGTATAAATTCGAACAAGGGATTAGTGAACCCCCTTGTGCTAGGTATGGCTTCGAACATGGGATTTGGGACCATTCTTATACCATTTTCTTGTACTGGGCCAAATCTGCCAACTTGCATGGCTTCACTGTTAAGTACTGATGCATTTTGACCTACCATAGGCCTCAAAATAGGTTCATACCAAGACTGAGGTGATGGTCTTTCATAGTTTTGATTGCTAGTTTGACCATTAGAATGTCCATTAATTTAGATAGGCTGTTTATCTCTAGCCAATCTTTGCTGAGAGACATTTGGAATACCTTCCGTGTGTCTTGTGTTTGTTGGTTGGTGGGTATTCATTCGATCCAAAAAGGATGTTGCCCACCTTTCCATTGTATTCATTAACTGTTGTCCCATGGCATCTACTAGGCCACCCCATGGATTTATTGGCTGAGTAGATGGAAAAGTGGATAGTCCAATTCCTTGGCCTCGTCCAATATTCTGAACACGTGGTACTTGTTCCGAAGTGCTGGTTTGTTCGACCATAGGTTCTGATAAAATAGGTGTCTCCACAGGATGTGTTGTGACAGTATCCTCTGGATTAGGTATTTCTACCTCTCCTTCCACGCCTTCTTCCAAGCATTCACTTTCTCCTTGTCTCCTACGTCTAGCCATTTCAATTAGTCCCACTGGGCGTGCCAAAAATATATGTTGGCTTTTTGGATTTCAATGGTTACTTTTGTAATTATGAGCATGCCAGCAAGGATCAATCAGTCCTTACAAAAAATTAATTGCCAACCAACTATCAGAAGATTGTGTTTTAGTTCTTTCAGCCTCAATGAAGAGGACTTTTACTGGTGGCTTGATTTAGGAGAATTAAACAAATAACAATTAAATGAAGAACAATTGAAGCATTTCATTAAAATGAAAAACTTACAATGATCCAAACTCAAACTCGTAGAGGTTTACAGCAACAATCTACTTGAAACTACTCCTATGAACAAAGTGCAGTGCAGGAATTTTAAAGTATAGAAATGTAAAGAACAGGAAATGTAAAGCTGGAAAGGAAATAAAGTAGAATAAGACTGATTTTTTGGATCTGAGTCTGGGCTTTTTCTGGGGCCTTCTCTGCTATTTATAATTCTCAAGGATGACCATCGAACTGCATTTCCAACCGTCGAACTGCTCTTCCATGATCGCTGACCATGTTGCCTTATAATTAGCTCCACTATGTCATCACTTGCAGTTAAGCTTCCCTCCTAATTTTGAATTTGAATGTGAGTAACCATTGAAACCATATCACTTTGCATCTCTTTGCTGATCCAATGCTACTCAGATCTCATAATAACCAATACTAACTGCCACGTGTACGATCATGATCGAAGACTTGAATAGTCTTCCTGTATTACCCTTATCCTGCCATGCGTTAAATTGTAATTGGCTTATACAAAATATGTAGCCAACATTATGTAATTAAGTTAGAATTTTTAATTTATGTAACTTATATTTGAATGAAAGTTTCATATTGGTTGGTCAATTTATAACTCAAAACAAATATAAATGCAAGTCATGAAACTTGAGATATAAGAAAGTGTTAGTTCTTCATATCTAAAGTGTTTGATTGTTTAAGTCCCACAATTTTTAATTTCTCAAACTTATTGAGAATGGTTTGTTTATATGTTAAAGCAGGTATCCGGTTATTTAAAAGATAAATGCTTATTTAAAAACTTAGCATGAAAACTACGGTTTAAGAGTAAATAATGATCACTTTTGGTGGGAGTTTATCTCTTGAATTATAAGAGATAATTCAATTTTCTTTTGTCACAAATATTTTTGTGACAGTGATACTTGTTCGTAAATGAGTCATGTTATTTGTGCTAATTTATGTATTATGATAAATATGGGAGAGAGAAGCATAGCTGTTTGCTAATCTTGATTCATGACAAGTTACCTACAGAAACTTGAATGCATTGTAAGATTTATACAATTAAATAAAGTTTTTGAATTGTTTGATTCTTGGACAAAATCTTTATGAAAATATAATTTTGTTTAAGCATTAATCTTGACTTGTATAGTCATAATTATTCTAAGTTTTCTATTTCATAAATTTGATTTAGAATTTTATTATTCAAGCACACCATAGTTAATAAGTGATGAATGTTATATTCTGATTTGTATCAAAATTGTGGGGTGTATTGATATTTTCGTGTGGTAATATCTTAACAACGAAATTAATTTTTCTTAGAGTACTTAAAATGTGGGGATGCTTGGAGGATTTTACCAAAGTAACGGTTTCGATAGTAAGACCACAAAGAATCTCAATTCTTTCTATAGGACAAAGTTAAGAAAAAATGGTTTCATTAACTCCTAAGGAACACCTCTATATTTATTATTTGATTTAAAAAATGGGAGTGACATAGAGTAATGGTAAGTCTCGACTTATTCATAGACTTAATACCGTATGACATTTACTCTCGGATGTGAGTATTGTTTGAGAACAATATAGTGGATCCACTAACTACTCAATAATACATAACAAAGAAGGTCAACTAGAAAATAGCGGTCGCTAAACAAAAAGTTTGACAAGAGAGCAAATAAAGGAAAGTTCATCGAGGGAAATATGATTAAAACTTTTTAATTTCGAGTCGCCATAATGTTAACCCAATCTAGTTGACTGGAGATCCCAAGATCTAGGTTCAAAGAGACAACCAAATTATGAATGACTCACCAAAAATCACTAAGGGAGTCTACCTCATATCCATTCATATAATGAGAGTGATATTTGCAACATGCGTTGTATGCAGAGGACTTAGTGTAAGCTATGCTTTTAATGATTACTTATATCTTGAAAAACCTAGAGGGGTATCTTTCAAGAGGAGTATTTAAGAAACTCGATATAAGAATCACCTATATAAGTGTAAAAGGGCCACTTCTATGAGAATTGAACAAAGCTATATTCTCTAAAACACTCATGAAAATCAGGAATTGCCCAACGCCAAAATGAATACAACCGAAAGAACCAAGCTGTGTTCGGAGATATTTTGTGTGATTCCTATTGTCTTGGCTTACTTAAATAGTTGAACAGTTCAAGGCATCATGTCTACTAGTTAGCTAGTAAGTCTGATAGTCTTTCACTAAGAAAGGTTCAAGGCTGACGGTTATCTATACTGATGGAGGATATTTCCATTTTGTACTCTATTTATCAATGTCTGCATTTCATTTGCATTGTGCCATCAATTTCATTCATGTGGGGGATTGTTGGAAAATTTTAGAAGTGAATGGAAATTGACTCCATTCAAATGAAAGGATACAACCCTTCATTGTGTCTCTTCATATGAAAGGGTGTGACCCTAGAGTCATGACCCTTATGCATGGTCACAAATACTTCTATACATATCATTCCAACGACATTCATTTGAAAAGGCAAGTGTTAGGATTCATACATAAGTCATATTCAAGTATAAAAGAGAGAGTGCATAACACAAATTAGTTCGCTATACACACAGAAAGTTGTGCAATTTCTGTGTAGGTTGATCGTTATATCCTGGAGATAGGACGTCCATCAATCGCAAGCACCAGAGTCGAGAGCAAAATTCTGTCTTAAAGACACAGTGTTCAAACACTGGCCTCGGTTACAATCTGTATTAAATTTACAAAATTTTTGTAAGAAATTTCTTTTGTTTTATTTTATTATTTATTTACATTAAATTAATATTTTCAAAAATATTTTCCTACATAGATTTCCTTCAAGCATCTTAATCACCTTGTTAATTGCCGGTCTCTCTGATGGATTAGCTTGTATGCAACATAGCCCAACTAATATCATATTTCGTGCAACTTTTCATCATCTTCATATTCAATCCGATGAAGTCCTATATCTCTATCACATTCTAGCTTCTTGTAGATCTAATCGAATGTGGGAAATATAAGTTGCTAGTGTCCTCAACTGATTGTCCAATGTTTTCCCTTTCCCAAACCATCTCTAGGACTAGCATTCCATAGCTTTACACATCATCCTTGTGTGAGACTCTTCCAAAATGCCTAGAGAAGACTTCAGGCGCTATATATCCAATAGTTCCTCGAGCATGCAACATGTGTCACGACCCAACTCTAGTTGCTTAGGGCTGCAATCGTAACTTGCTAATTAATTCTAATTTTAACCAATTAAGTGGTGCAGGAGCAGGCAGAATGAGAATAAAAAAATAATTAGATAAATAATTTAGCAAGCCCGAAATTAGAAATCTTTGGACAAAAGTCTTTGTTTAGAAGAATGTTAGGGGGTTTTATGTCAAAATGGAAAATGCGTGTTGTACATCCACGATACAAATATTCCAATCCCCGAGCAACCCCTACTGTAATTTTGTGCATTATTTTCCATTCCGAGTGGCCATTTGTCTCCTGTGATTTGTTGTTGTGCATAAACTTCTCAAGAGATCCATTTGGTGTGTACTTGTAGATAAGAGCTCTTTTGTGACCTTAGAAACAATACCCTACAAGGCTTACAATGTTGACATGGGAAGTCCTACTAATGCTTGCAACCTCATTTATGAACTCTTCTCCATTACTGTCTTATGTTTCATTTAGAAGCTTGACAGCCACCAGAAGTCCATCAAGAAGCTCGCCTTTGTACACATCACCATAGCTACGTTTCCCGAGTTTATCTTGGAAAGAATTTGTTACTTTCTTTATGCTTAAGTAACTATATCTTTTTGGCATCAGAGATCCATTAATTTTCAAGAAAGCTTCCACATTACCATCTTCCATTGTTGATTTCCTCCAAAAGAATATCGATTTGTATGTAGAAGTTTTCTTTCTAAACTAGAAAATCATAGATGCACAAGTGACTAAAATTGTTACTCCAACAACCATTGAAATGACTACTGCATTATAATCTCTGACTAGTCAAAAAAAAATTGTTAAGTAATGCAAGAATTATGTTGATAAAAATCAAAACTAACTCAGTTGTTCAAAGAAAATTACTACAAACAAATGAAACTAATCAAACCTTGAACAAAGAAGACAAAATGATTAAAGTTTTTTGAACAAAGAAAACAAAATTTAAGTAGAATACCTGTGGCAATGTTCACGTTCAATAGTTTCTTTCCACCTATACCAAGATAACAACACACCATTAAATGGATAACTGTAGCCTAGCCTCCGATAATAGAACATTTTATAAGCTTGAGTAAAATTCACTTAATAACACATTTTTCCCTTTCTTAATTGTTTTTGGAATTTGAAAAATCTAAAATTCCCGAGATATTGATTTGTTATTATGTTTCAATTTTAAATAGTGAATAACAATCCAAATCAAATAATTAAAGACAAATTGACACAACGATTTAAAGTGAAAAAATAACAATTGGAGCGGCTCCAATTGTGATAAAAACACCAAGGGCCAAAATCACAAAATATTTCACTAAGAAGACAAAAAAAGAATTACACTAGTGTAATCTCAATTAACTAGCGAATCCATACCTGAATTGAACTGACCCCAATGTGCCTCTTCCACTATCGTCTTCACCTCATAATTGTCTTGCCCAACGTTGAATCCACAACACCGATGTCAAATATATGACAATGAGTCACTCTAGAATCCACCAAAGTTTCAGGTCCAAGTTCTTCGGAATTCACCGAATAACAACCCTCTATTTCGTGAATAAAAAACTACATGACTTGTGATACATAATAGATTTAATTACAACAATTCCTAAACAACCAAAACTAATACTCTAAATCATCTAGCACGCACGAAAGTGATTTAGATTATTGGTTCACAAATAATAAATCAACACAAATGATTTTTACATGAAAAAATCACAGTTGGAGCACCTCCAATTGTGATAAAAAAAATCATGGGCGAAACGCCACAAACCAATTCACTATGAAGAAAGTAAGAATACAAATTTACCCAACCTCTATAAAATTGACTTTAACAATCCGTGTCTCTTTCACCAACACCTTCGTTTAGGAATTGATCAACTTGATGTCGAATCCACAACATCCACGTTGAATCAACGACCACAAGCAGCTTCGAACTCCTTCAAAGACTCCACGCTTGAATCTCCGAAATCCATCGAAGAAGAACACTCTTGTATTGAACAATCAGACAATCCTTTGATATATACTTATCTAACCATGAGTTAACCTCAAACAAACATCAAAGAAACTAGCAAAGATGTTCTAGAAGAAAACCCTAAATTCCAAAAAGATGATCTGGAAGTCGTACCCTAAAAACTAACTTGATCACAAATTTATAGCAATCAGATATGCGATCACCGCTTGAGCGTAGGAATGGCCGCTCGAGCGGTGTGACTTAAACATGTGTTTCTGAATAAGGATCAACACTCGAGCGATGGAATGTATGCTCGAGCATAAAAACACAATTCTTAGTACTTTTGCAGAGAAGCAAACTTCTGAGAGTGTTGATTTTCCACTCAAGCTCAGGCTTCACCGCTCGAGCGGTAAAGTCAAAAAATCAAGAAAAAATTACAACTTTCAAAACCAAGTTTGTTCACGGAATTGACAACACGTAGGGACCTAACAATCTCCCCCTTTGTCAATTCCCGGACAAAACAATCTAACAATTTTTCCTAACAAACACACGCACTAGACACAACACATAACAAAACAAAAACTACAAAACAAAAAACCAATCGAACTTTAAATACAAAAATAAGGATAATCTAGTATAAGCCAAAACAATAAATCAATATCCAGATCCATCAAATTAGCATCCCAAAACTAATCCTATGCCAAACACATAGCCAACAAAAAAAAAGAATGACGGTTGTGTGTGTCATGTGTGTGTGTGTTTCCAGTTGCCAAAAACTAAAACCACTTCCCCTTTTTGTTCAAGAGGGACAAGCCAACAGTTAGAAAAAAAACAGTATATACAGGCCAATAGAGAAAAACACAGTAAGAAACAAGAGAATCAAAAAAGAAAACTGTCCAAACTGTAAACAACATCACTGGGCGAATAGGAATAGACTCAAAGGTATTTGGTTGAACATTCCTTTCGAGGTGGACAGTCCGAGAGGTGTAAAATTCTCTAAAGGACTTTGCTTTTGCTAGGGAGGGAAAACGGTCAAGGTTATACTATGGTCGGCTAGCCGTAGATTTACATCATTTAGAGGTCGACATGGCTAAACCCAACAACACAC
Source organism: Camellia sinensis (assembly GCF_004153795.1). Taxonomy (NCBI): domain Eukaryota; kingdom Viridiplantae; phylum Streptophyta; class Magnoliopsida; order Ericales; family Theaceae; genus Camellia; species Camellia sinensis. The sequence goes on along the minus strand of NW_021026956.1, from coordinate 414,282 downwards.
CCAACCCACCAAATGCAAAAAAAGAGAACAAAACTCATCGGTGTCAAAACCATTAGTAACGAAATCCAAAGAGCCAAAACCATTAGTAACCAAAATCCAAACACAGCACAACTAGAAGACTAAAGCACAAAGCATGAGTAAAAAGGACAACCATGACAAGACACATATATAAGCAAGACTAGACCAACCAAACCACATGCAACCCTATAAACCCTAGAAATACACAAACCATGACACCACTAGAATGACCCAAAAACAAACGCAAAACAAGATAAAGGGAAACAACAAAAAAAATAAATGAAAAAAAAAATGAAGAATAGGAAGAGAGACATACCAGAGACGTGGATAGATGACTGGAAAAAAGGTAAGAACACTCAAACACAAGCTCCCAAGGTGAAATCAGTCAGAGGGTGAGAAAAGCCGTAGGAGAGAGAATGTGGATCGAAGAACTAGGGGAAAATAGGGACTGGAGAGACGGGTTGGGAATTTTATACCAGGGCAACACCCTCTCGAGCGTGATACTTGTCGCTCGAGCAAAGGCACTTAAGTGCGAGACACATGCTCGAGCCAAGGAATGGGCGCTCGAGCCAAAACATCAAGCTCCTAATATCTCGACCGCTCTGCAAAAATACTGGATATGAAGATTCACTGCTCGAGCTCAAAAAGCTGAGCTCAAGCGGTGGAGAGACAAATGCAAACCCTGAAAACCCCCTGCTGAGCATTTGAAAAACAACTCGTACAACAAAGTATTTCCTGAGACAAGAGATGATCAGTACGATGACAATAATGAGACTCTAAGATGAAATAATCCACATACCATGAAGCTCGTAATCTTGCAATTTTGACAATATGAAGCACAATATCATGAGCAAAACAGGTAAACATGGATCAATTAGCATAAGCAACATATGAATACACAACTCAAAGGCAAACATGAGAGCTCACATAATGAATGTGTGTGTGTGTGTGTGTGTATGTGTGTGTGCATCCTTGAGAGGCCACAGAGCTAGAGTTAATCTTAGTAGTGATCGGATGGCTGGACCTCTGGCAAGAGAATCTAAACGTCACTAAGGAAAGTCAAACCATTAGGAATCAAGGGGTATTTGCTGAGTGAATATGGAGGTTCTCCCTCAATCAACGAGTCCCTTTTTTTTCCTTAATTTTTTAGTTTTCTTTCTTTTGGAAACTCACTGGCGGCTTGCACAAGCACGGAAACAGTGAGGATGGCCTAGTTGGTGCCTTTGAGGTAGCCTTTTTCTAATGCCCAGACATCAAAGAAGTGAGGGAGAAACCGTGGAAGTGAAAATAGATGATGGATGGTTAAGAGACTCAACATCACCCATAATATACTAGTATCGGTCAATTCCTCTAGAAATGTATAAGAGACAATGTTAGAAGTCCATAGAGAAAATTGATCACTTATGTGAAAACCCCTGCAGCAGTTTATCTCACAAATGTGTACAGAATGAGATCATGAATTCAATGAGCATGTACATTCAGAATAAACTATGGACATAGATAAATGAAATCTTGCAAGCAGCATGAGAGGTGTTCATTTTAAGTCTAAGTGCAAAGATAACAAGAATGAATGACAAAGAGATTATAGCATCCAAGTTCACAAAAAGCCAATCACTCTCACCCACTCATGTAACAAGTCACACTCTAGTTAATTAGTACTACACCCCATGGTCATTTTAAGGAACTCAAACCTAAGAAAATTAAGGGGTTTTGTAAAAATATCAGCCTTTTGATGCTCAGTGGGTACATGTTCAAGAATTACAAGGCCCTCATCAACTAACTCTCGAATAAAATAATGACGATTGTCAATATGTTTAGTGCGAGAGTGTTGGACTAGATTTTTAAAGATGTTGATGACACTTGTATTATCACATAAAAGGGTGAGAGTATCCTGGTTCAAACCATAATCATGAAGCATTTGCTTCATCCACAATATTTGTGCACAACAACTCCCTACAGCAATGTACTCAGCCTCAACGATCAAAAGCGAAATGGCATTCTTCTTTTTGCTATGCCAGGCAACTAGAGTATTCCCAAGGTAAAAACACCCTCCGGATGTGTTTTTCAGATCATCAGCACACCCTGCCCAGTCGGCATCTGATAAACCAATGATTTCAACTGTAGTGTCGGTCGAGAACCCCAATGTCCCACTAACATACTTAATGATGCGTTTGACTTCAAGAAGATGAGACTCTTTAGGGCAGGATTGGTAACGGGCACAAACACCTACATTAGATGCAATGTCAGGCCGACTGGTTGTGGAGTAAAAAAGACTCCTTATCATGTTTCTATAAGGAGTAAGATCAACATCAGTGCTAGAGGAGTCTTTGGAGAGGTGAAAACTGGTGCTCATGGGGGTTTGAGCATGTTTGGCCTTATGTAGACCGAACTTGGTCCCAAGGTTTTTGGCATACTTGGTTTGAGAGACAAATATACCCGAAGGTAACTGTTTAATTTGGAGACCCAAGAAAAAAGACAATTCTCCTATCATGCTCATTTCAAACTCATGTGTCATGCAATCCAAGAAATATTTCACAAGAGAATCAAAAGTGGATCCAAACACAATATTATTAACATAAATTTGAGCAATAAGTATATGAGATTTAGTATGTTTCACAAATAAGGTCTTGTCCACATTACCCCTTTGAAAATCATTGTCAATAAGAAAGGTATTAAGTCTATCATACCAAGCTCGAGGAGCTTGTTTCAACCCATATAAAGTCTTGTCTAACTTGTAGACATGGTTTGGAAATTTTGGGTCCTCAAACCCTTTTGGTTGCTCAACATAAGCCTCTTCTTTCAAGTACCCATTCAGAAAGGCACTTCTCACATCCATTTGAAACAATTTGAATCCTAGAAAGCATGCAACACCAAGTAAAATACAAATAGATTTGAGACGTGCAACAGGGGCAAACATCTTATCATAGTCAACACTCTCTACTTGTGTGTAGCCTTAAGCAACCAACCTAGCTTTATTTCTAACCACGGTATCATTCTCATCAGATTTATTTTTAAATATCCACTTGGTACCAATCTCATTCATGTCTCTAGGTCTGGAAACAAGAGTCCAAACTTTGTTACGTTCAAATTGACCTAATTCTTCATGCATTGCATTGACCTAACTATCATCTAATAGGGCCTCTTTTATATTTTTAGGTTCAATTAATAAAACATAACACATATGAGATACCTCCTCTCGAATTTGTTTTCAGGTTTTCATTCAGTCTGGGACATTTCCAATCACCTGTTGAACTAGATGATTTAGTTTTATCCTTGTTGATGGCTTCAAACCAGGACTGGTAGTGATTTGAGCATCGATGGTGGCCTCTCTTTGTGCACTCTTTGGACTTGGACTTGCCATAAGGGTTGGTGCTAGTTCACCTTCTTGAGCTTGGCCTTGTGCATCTCTTTGACTTTGTGGTTCAGTATCCAGAATTTGAGGATGGCCATATTCTTCCTTATGTATAGATGCAGTAGGAAAACCTGTGTCATCTACAACCACATTGATTGATTCCATTAAAGATAAAGTACGCAGGTTAGACACACGAAAAGCTCTACTAGTAATTGAATACCCTAGAAAAATTCATTCATCACTTTAGGAGTCGAATTTGCCTAAAGACTCTCTATCTTTGAAAATATAACATTTACTCCTAAAAGTTCTGAAGTATTTTACATTAGGTTTCAACCCTTTCCACAATTCATATAGAGTTTGTAAAGTGCCAGGTCTTAAATACACACAATTCACAACATAAACAACAGTATTTAAGGCTTTAGCCCAAAATTTTGAAGGAACTTTTTTGCTAAGGAGCATGACCCTAGCCATCTCTTGGGCTACCCTATTTTTCCTCTCAACAACTCTATTTTGTTGTGGAGTAATGGCTGCAGAAAATCCATGCTTAATTCCATGCATATCACAAAAATTCGAGAATGAGCTATTTTCAAATTCATAACCATGATCAATTCAGATTCTTATGATACGCCCAATAGAAACACCCTGTTCATTCTGGATTTTAAGGACTAAAGACTTGAAAGAATCAAATGTATCAGATTTTTCTTTTAAAAGGTTAACCCAAGAAAAGCGAGTATAATCATCAACAGATAAAAATATATATCTTTTATCTTCAATGCTTTCAGTATGAGTGGGTCCCATAAGATCTATATGAACAAGTTCAAAAGGATGCTTGGTTGTTAAGCTATTCACCTTTTTGTGAGGGGCACGAGTTTGCTTCCCTAATTGACATGGCCCACACATATGGTTCACATTCTTACCCATTTTGGGTACTCCTCTCACAATCTCCTTGTTGGCTATCTTAGTTAGGTCTTTAAAATTCAAATGACCTAATCTTTGATGCCACAAGTCAAGATTACTTATGATGGCCAAATGACAAGTGAGATCATTTGTGGTAACAATCCCATAGCAGTTATCAGATGTGCGAACCTCATGCATGACAGTATTTTCCTTTTTAACCAAAATTTCACATTTATTTTTTAAAAATAATACTTCATGTTGAGAATCACACATTTGACTAATGCTCAAAAGATTAGCTTTAAGGCCATTCACAAGTAATACATTTTCAAGCTTGGGTAGACCGGTCACACTTATAAAGCCCTTACTAATGACTCTAGAAGTGCTGTCATCTCCAAAGGTAACAATTCCTCCTTCATATTTCTCAAGAGATGTGAAGTAGGATTTGTCACCTGACATGTGATGAGAGCACCCACTATTAAGATACCACATATGTGAATCACGCGCTTTCAATGCAGTGTGAACAACAAAACAAGTTAGGTCACTCTTTCTCACCCATATCTTTTTTGGTCTTAACAGAAGTGAGACTAGCAGTCTTGGTAAAAGTCTTAGCGTTGTGAACACTATCATGAATCTTGGTATTCTTCTTAGACATGTAAGGTTGTCTCCTAACCCATGAAGTTTTAAAATTTCTTACTTTTTTAGACACCTTATCAAACAACTCATAACAATAAGGGCGAGTGTGGCCATACCTACCACAATGATGACAAACAAAAATAGGTTTTACCTCTCTTTTGTTGATCTTACCCCTTTTAGGTTGATGGAGAGATTGATCATCTTGTTGAACCTTCAGTTTTCTCTTTGCTTGAGTCTTGATGTCATGTGATGTAGAGGCATTTCCTTTTTGAGGCGTCGTATCACCATGACCTATCCCACTTTTGTCACAACTCATTTGTTGAGACTCGATGTTGTCTTCTAGTGTCTTTGACCCTCTATTCCACACATCAATCGTGGCTCTAGCATCTTTGAGTTCTTCTTTCTGACCAACTAGCTCTTCCAATGCAACTTGTGTCACCTCAAGAGATTCCATCTTCTTTTCATATGTGGCATAGATTTTTAGAAGTTCATTCCTTTCAGTTTCACAGGTCAAGAGCTTTGCACAGAGATCTTGTCTATCACTTGAGATCTTGATGACATCTTTGCTGCTGAAATCTCTTCTTTTAGCTTGACATTTTCACTCTCACATGCTTTGAGTTTGATAGTGAGTTTGTCATTCATCTTGGATAGGTTTAGAGATTCACTATATACTTTTTCATAGGCTTGTTGAAGTTCATCACCATCACTCTCATCATTATCTTCCGAGGTTTCTTCATCTTCTTTTTGGTTCTCTTTTTCTTCGAGCGCATCCAGTCAAACAACTAAGGCATGAACATTGTTGGATGGATGTGAAGATGACTCTCCTCTTTCATGACATTTCATAAGAATATCCCATGCTTATTTGGCAATCTTGCAGTGAGCAATCAGTTGTTGTTCTTCTTCAGAAATGGCTTTACGGATGGTGTTCAGAACTTTTTCACGGCTTTCCATGTTAGCTCTTTCAACAACACTCTACTCCTCAGTCGGCTTGTTGACCTTTTGGTTGGTGATCAGAACAATTACAAATGATGCTTCAACATTCTCCTCAATTGTACACCAACCCTCAAAATCAAAGGCTCTAAGATAGACTCTCATTCTACACATCCAATACAAGTAATTGCTCACATCAAAAGTAGGAGCATGATACATACTAGGCCCATGAGCAAACTCAATCGGCTTTGCAGTTGATTGAGTGACGCAAGAATAGAATACCATGTAGGTACTATCTCCGTCTTCACCGGATTCAGTTTCTTCAGCTTCTTGCTCTGACCCGCTTTCATCATCCCAAGTCACTGTGTAGACTTTCTTTCGGTTCTTTTTCAACGGACATTCCAATGCGATATGCCCAAACCCTTGGCATTCATAGCACTTGACACCTTGTCCTCTTACATTCTTCTTCTTAGCTTTAAGAGCACCTTTTGGTGAAAAAGTTTTGGATTTTTCATTACCCTTATCTTTTGAACTAGAGTCCTTGAAATTAGGCTTCTTTTTCTTTAATTTTTTTTTTTGAACTGTTTGGTAAACATAGCCGTCATTTCAGACTCTAGATCAATTTCAACCTTAAGGTTCTTAGCAGTCTCATGAGCACTAGTAAAATCCATACTCTCTTTTTGTTTTTTCTTAGAAATCTAGTGGGCTTCATAAGTCTGCAAGTTTCCAACCAACTGATCAAGCTAGAGGTTCTCAACATCCTGAGCCTCCTCTATAGCTATCACTTTTGATTGGAACCTATCGGTTAAGGACCTCAAAATTTTTCCAACAACTTTAGATTCAGGAATTTTTCACCGTGTGAAATAGGAATTCACGATGTTACTAAGTTTGGCATAAAAATATCAAATGTCTCATTGTCTCGTATAAAAAGAGCTTCAAAGGACGAGGTGAGACGTTGAAGTTTTGATCTTTTAACGGCAGTAGTACCCTCGTGAATTGTTTCAAGAATGTCCCAAGCCTCGTTTGCTACTTCACACATACAAATATGACGAAACTTGTCTGGTGTGACGGTGCAAAAGAGAGAATTGAGTGCTTTACTATTCCAATTCGAGTTTTGATAATCAATTGCGTCCCATTTATGAAGTGGTTTAGGGATATCAATATTATCGATGGTGACATTAGGTTCGCTCCACCCATAGATGACACAGTGCCAAACTTTCTCATCAATAGATTTTAAAAATACCATTGTACAAGCTTTCCAATAAGAATAACTTGTCCCATCAAGTAAAGGAGGTCTATGGGTCGAGTTACCTTCGCGAATTGAATCCATAACACGAATCACACAAAATCACACTCATATTTTTATTAAAAACAAAGAGTGACATGCTCTAATACATATTGAAAAACTACGTGATTCGTGATACGTAATAGATTTAATTGCAACAATTCCCAAACAACCAAAACTAACAATCTAAATCATCTAGTATGTACAAAAGTGATTTAGATTGTTGTTTCACAAATAATAAATCGACACAAACAATTTTTAAGTGGGAAAAATCATAGTTGGAGCACTTCCAAATGTGATAAAACAAACCACGGGGTGAAACCTCACAAATCAATCCACTATGAAGAAAGAAAGAACACAAATTTACCAAACAATTTACCCAACCTCTGTAAAATTGTCTTCAACAATCCGTGTCTCTTTCACTAGCGGCTTTGTCTTGGAAATGATCAGCTCGATATCGAATCCACAACATCCACGTCGAATCAATGACCATGAGCAACTTCAAACTTTTTCAAAGACTCCATGCTTGAATCTCCGGAATCCACCGAAGAAAAACACTCTTGTATTGAACAATGAAACAATCCTTTGATGTATACCTATCAAACCATGAGTTAACCTCAAACAAACATCAAAGAAACTAGCAAAGATGCTCCAGAAAAAAACCCTAAATCCCAAAAAGATAATCTGGAAGCCGTACCCTAAAAACTCACTTGATCACAAATTTATAGTAGTCAGATTCGTGATCACCACTTGATCGCAGGAATGGCCGCTCAAGCGGTGTGACTTAAATGCGTGTTTCTGAATAAGGATCTACGCCTGAGCGACGGAATGTTCGCTCGAGTGTAAAAACACAACTCCTAGTACTTTTGCAGAGAAGCAAACTTTTGAGAGTGCTGATTTTCCGTTTGAGCGCAGCTTTCATCACTCAAGCAGTAAAGTCAAAAAATCAAGAAAAAATTATAACTTTCAAAACCAAGTATGTTAGCGAAATTGGCAACACGTAGGGGCCTAGCACACTTGATGATGTTAATATGAAGTATATAGATCCATTGATCACTCTCAAATTATCAAGGAAACACTTATAAAAATACCCTCAAATATAGAAAATCTTGGTAGCTTTGCTCTCACAGAATTTGGATGGCTTAAACCTTAAAAATAGCAAACAACGCACTATATAGAAAATAGGATCGCAAAGACTTCTCGAGTGACCACTTCATCGCTTAAGTGAACTCACTAAAACATGTGTCCATCGCTCAAGCCAAGACTCCACCACTCAAGCACATAAAGGACTCTCTTAGAAGTTCAGTCTGCTCTGCAAAAATACTGGATGATGCCATTCACCGCTCAAGTTCACAAATGACTGCTCCAGTGGTCAAACAACTTTGGCGACGGGGGCGTTGCCCCAGACCTTCCAGCTCGATCCCCGTACATAGTCAGCAAAGTGGCAAACATGAAGGATCAAAATTACAAATTCCTCTGTATAGGCACAATTCAGGTTGGATTCGTATCTAAATACTTACATCCTTACTGAAACGAAAGAGCAAATAAAATTACAACTAAATTTTTTTATGTCAAATGGAATTATCAATTACAAAAACCTAACATAATTCTTGGGTGAATGCACTTGTGGAGAGTGGAGATATCAACACATTGTTCGAAATGAATTTCACTAATGTTTTGAGAAAAGGGTTTGCTTTGCAATGGAGTGAAGATTATTGTAGTGATTGCAAGAGAAGTGGAGCAAACTGTGGTTCTATTAATAACAAATTTACCTATTTTTGCTCCGATAAACAACATTCCAAAGCCTGTTACGACGTAAACGTAGTGAAACTTAGTCCTTTTTATCATTCTTTTTGGTCGGACCGTGTTTCATTATCTCTTCTAAAATCAATTGGTGTTTAAAAAATAATTCACTTATGTTTTTTATGGCATTCCAATCCATCTATGGTCGTCATGCCTGTTTTAGAGTGGTTGTAGAGTCGTGTTCTGTATCCAACATTTTTCAATTATTTCTTTCTTTCTTGGTGCAAATTTTAGTCCTCGAGACAAGAACTTGTATCCATAATCTTGGGCGCATTCGCTCTTTCTTTAAAATGAAAATTAGGGTAGAGATTACATGAAAATTCTCATATATTCCACTATTAGAGTTTGCATTGTGATAATATTTGTGCTAATGGTTTATCATGCTTCATGATCATATACAAGCATAGGGCATAAAATGAAGTGGGGAATAGCGCTTGGTATAGGTAAATATGCTACTTCCATTAAGTTTCTTCTATTGTTTTACATTCTAGATATTGATCACATATTTAAATATAAAATATATATATAAATGAACAAAATTTTAGAAAAATTAGTAGTAGGGTTTACATGTAAAAAAACTGTAAGGCAAAATTATACATGTGATTCTTTCTATTTGTCTCTTTATTAATTTGGTCAATATAGTTTCAATTATATCAATTTTATCTTTAATTTTTGACATTTTGTCAATTTAGACAAATTAATAACATCTATTAAAAAATTAGACAAAAATTAAAGGTGAAGTGATCCATTCAAAAGGGAATGGACCAATAAAAGTGATTGAACCAAGTCAAATTTGACAATAACTCCTTAATCATTTTGAAGAGAGTGAATGGATTATTTTACCCATTCATCCGTCTAATTTCTAAAGGGAGACTAAACTAACACAACGTAAAAAAAATCGAGAGTAATATTGATACAATTAGAACTGCAATGACCAAATTGACAGAAAAAGTAAATTACAAGTACTATTACAAATGTAATTTGTTCAAAATTATATTCATTTGGATAGATTCTGTTTGATTTTATGATTGATTTTTGTGCCAATAACTGTCTAAACTTCTTGTTATAGAGCATATTCTCACTTGGCCTTTTTTTTCATTTTTTTTTTCAATGTAGGGCTTGGGACAGTGGGAGTTATTGTGGTGGTGGCTATTGTTTGCATCATCTATCATTGCAGGTACAAAAAAATACAATGCGACGTCGTCTTAGATATCTTGATGCACTTCTCATAAATCTTCAATGAATGATATTGAACAGGAAGCAATCTACTATGGAGTCCAAACTTTCAGCTATAATGAACTCCAAAAAGCCACCAACAATTTTGATTCCAAAAAAGAAGTTGGAGATGGAGGATTTGGCACTGTATATCAAGGTATTTATAAACCCAAAACTATCCTACAAACACAACTTTCTTTAATGAATGAATGAATGAATGAATACAATTGCTTTTTTTAGATAGACGAATGAATACAATGTTAGTAGCACACTATTCTAGGAATTTTTTTTTAATGGCGAATGCTTCATTTTAGTCCTCAAAAGGATTGGAATGTCCAATTCGGCCCCTGGACTTACCACAAGTCCCACTTTTAGATATATAAAGTTTTTATATGTAGATCATTCATATTTATCACATTTATATTAAAAAAAATAGATAAACAAGTTTCAAAATCACATTTATCGTCCCATTTTTTGAAAACCAATGTGATGAAATCATATGGTTGAAATTATCAGATCAATCTTTCTTTCTCTTTTTTTTAATTTTTTTTTTTTTTGGTGTGTGCACGTACCTGCGTGCTTGTGTAGATGATCTACACAGAGAGATTATCAATGAATCACCGAATTGAGGCCCTTAGAGAGTCCATGAGCCTAGATTGGACTGTCCAGTCCTCACAAAGCTACCTTTTTTTGAAATATTTTGTAGGATAAAATATTTTTATAGTCCCTAAATTATGCATTGCGTCACTCGGGCCATCTAAGTTTCAATTTTGTAAAAGTTGTACTCAAAGTTTTTAATTGAGTCAATTTGATCCTATTTCAAACAAGGCATCTAAATCGGTAACCAAAATTACAAAAAAATCATTAAAAAAATTATTACAAAAATACGTAACTGGAGCATAGGACACATTTTGTTTTTTGAGTTGTATATTATAGGATTTCCCTTTCTTCCCTATGGTTTATTGTAATGAAAAGCATACTTACATGCACCATTTGATTGAGATCAACCACTTTTCATATAATCTTAACCAGGCAAACTTCGAAACAGGCGTGTAGTTGTAGTGAAGCGATTATACAAACACAATTTCAAAAGAGTGGAACAATTCATGAACGAAATAGAGATCCTCACCCGCCTCCGCCACCCAAACCTCGTCTCCCTCTACAACTGCACCTCCCGCCACTGTCGTGAGCTCCTCCTCGTCTATGAATACATCCCCAATGGCACTGTCGCCGATCACCTCCATGGCGATTACGCAAAACCCAGTTCTCTCTCTTGGTAACGCGTTGGCTTACCTCCATGCTTTTGACGTCATTCACCGCGATGTCAAAACTAACAACATCCTACTCAACAACAGCTTTGGACATCATTCTTGTCTTTTCCCAACTAATGTGACCCATGTGTCCATAGCCCCACAAGATACTAAGGGCTATGTGGACCCCGAGTACCATGAATGTTACCAACTTACTAATAATAGTGACGTTTATAGCTTTGGGGTTGTTTTGATTGAGCTTATATCATCTAAGCCAACTGTGGACATTACAAGGCATTGCCATGAAATTAATTTGTCTAATATGGCTATTAATAAGATTCAAAATCATGAACTTCATGAGCTTGTTGACCCATGCCTTGGGTTTGAATCCGATTATAAGGTGAGGGAGATGATCACGGTGGTTGTTGAGCTGGCATTTTGGTGTTTGCAGAATGAGAGCGATATGAGCATAGTTCTAAATCGCGGTATCGGGTAACGTAACGGAACGGTATCGATCGCGGAGTATCGGTATCGGGAGTATCGACCGATACGTATCGGGTATCGGGCGTCACGGCTGTGAAATTTCAAAAATCATTAGCAATTCCTCTAAAACTCAATTTTATGTATTTTTTGACTCTTTTAGCCTTAATTTATCACATTTTAATCAAAATTTTGATATGTAAAGACACTTTTGACTCATTTTCAACTAAATGATATGTATTTATTTTAGTCTCAAGCTTTTACTTGGCATATATGTTAAACTTTAATATAAAATTGATGTGAAAATATTTTTTTACTTATTTTCAACAATGAAATACTTTCACATGCACAACAAATTAATAAGAGAAAGAGGGACATGAAAATAAATCATTCGCTTCAGTCATAATCGCATACAAACAATCTACTACAAATCAACAACTCTAAAACTTAGTAATAAAAAGAATTACGTGGTGGTACAGAAGGATCTCCATATCTCACATCACTTTGATCATCACTATGACTTGGTTGGCCTATTTCTCCATATTGATATTCATGGTAGTAGTTATTGAAAGTGCATTGATCATAAGTAGTGTTGTTGCTGCCACTGCTACTTGATTGTTGTTGTGTCATTGCAAGCCCCCCTGTACCATAATTGAAACCCTCTATATATGGATATTGATGAGGTTATTGAGAGTAGTTCCAATTTTCCATATAAGGTGGTTGATAGATGTGTGGTGGTGGTTGACTTGGAGGAGGGTAATAAGGATATGGTACTTGGCATATTGGTCACCAATGTTGAGTTCCCTTTCCATCTTCTTGTCTAACTCCGAAATGTCCAAGTTGATTTCTAAAGTCACGATGACCATAAATATCATCAATATGTCGTGAACGCCCAACTGATGCTTCTACATCAGGAGTAGAAATAGAATGTCGTCGTTGCTGTGTAGAATCCCTATTCCAATCATGATCAATATGATGAATACTGCATCTACAATCATGTGCAGAACCTGTAGACTCTCATTGTCCACCACTACCACCACCTGTT
>NW_021026956.1:384733-398680 GCF_004153795.1 Camellia sinensis | reverse complement strand
CTCCGATAGCCCAAAGCAGTTATTTCTAAACAGAAAATAAATACACCAAATGGATAAAATATCAACATTTTGTCTAGGTGAGCGATAAATTATAATTCTAAGGATCACAAATCCCCGTACCTTTCCAATTTGGATATTTCCTATTCAATGTCTCATTTCCCTAAATTAATTATACAAATTAATTTATCATAACAATTAGGGCTTTTTCCCATATTTACAATACCAACCCTAAGGTTCCATTCTCCATCGATAATCCAGCACCAAGTCCATCTTCCAATGTATTACATACATAAGGGTTTATATGTTTGAAATCCCATCTTTTGAAAATTTCACAAAGACCCCAAATTTGTTCAAAATTACCCAACAACCCCCAACATATCGAAATACCAAAATTTAAAGATAAAGCTCATAAGATGGAGTAGGATATCCCTACCTTGAAGTTGGAGCTCAAACGGAGAAGAAGACCAAACTCAAAGTGCTCCAAACTCCAAACTTTTCGGATCAAAATGTAGCCCTCAACGATCAACACACTTTTTACAAAGACACCAAGGGAGTGAATCACTCTAGCTAGATCAAACCCTAGAGAGAGGGGAGATTCTAGAGAGAGGAGCTCTCAAAATCGGTTTTTGGGAAAGTAAGAGAGAGAATGAAAGTTGAAAAGTGATTCAAAAATGCCCAGCTGCCAACTGATATACGCATGATTTACTCGAGTGGAGAATAGGACGCTCGAGCATCAAGCACAAAAACTGGACCCGCTCGAGCTCAAGAAGATCCGCTCGAGCGCCAAGACACAGGAATAAAATATATCCGCTCGAGCGCGAAAACCAGTCCGCTCGAGCGTAGATTCTTCTCTCCCAGTATTTTCACAGAAAATGAACACTCCGCTCGAGCTCAAAAAGCCTGCTCGAGCGCGACCCGCTCGAGCGTAAGGAAACCCGCTCGAGCGTGAAAAACACGTCTGCAAACGTTTTGCAGAGGCACAGATACTGGAAGTGTGTAAATTCCACTCGAGCGCAAAGGGACCCGCTCGAGCGGACCAACAACAAAAACAAACTACACTCGAGCGCAAAAGGACCCGCTCGAGCAGACCACCAAAAGTCTGGGCAACAAGGAATGAGACCAAGGCTTAACCAACCTGTTCGAAATGTGCCCAACACATCCTAAAACTCAAACATAGGGAATTAAAGGATGACAACAAGATATACAACTACCAACTCCACGGAACCTAAGTCCGGGATGTAATAAACAATGAAAGGGAAAACTTGGATCGCTATAAAATGACTAACCAACTTACACAAAAATTAATTAATTAAAACTTTAATATTTTATTTTAAAATTTAAACTATCTTGAATTGAAACATACACAAGAGTACAATATTAAATCGGATTACAATATTCACTTTATATAAATGAAACAACTCACTTTTTCTTTTTAAATAAATCATATCACAGACTAATTAAAGTTTTTATTTTAAAATTTAAACTATTTTTAACTGAACTATACACAACACTACAATATTAAATGGGAGTATAAGATTTACTTTATATAAGTGAAACAACTCACTTTTTTTCTTCTTCTCCGGATGTAGGATTATAAAATATGGGAATGGAAACCAGTCAACGGTAGAACACATTGCTAGGTTCGCAGCCCAATGTGGTGAATTTACCAATAATGATTACATGAAGTTAAGTCTTTTTCCAAATTCTAAATCATAAACTAATTAGAATTTTATTTTTACATGGTTAAATGAAAGCTAGTCAATGGAAAAAATTTAATTGTTTAAAATTAAGAAAATCAGTATGAGAAATCGCGGTTAAACCGGCTACTCAGTCAAACTAAAAATGGTTTAGCCTAATTGGTTAGGTCAAATGACCAACCAACTTATACAAAAATTAATTAATTAAAACTTTTAATGTTATTTTAATTTTAAAATTTAAACTAACTTCAATTGAAACATGCACAAAACTACAATATTAAGGTTCAAGTTATATAAGTAAAACAATTCACTTTTTCCTTCTTTTTCCTATGTGGGATTATAAAATAAAAGTTAACAATTATTTGGACAGGAAGTTTATTTCTAATCAGGCAATCTCAGTTGTTTAATCTTTAGTTTATTTCGAATGAAACAAATCTAATCGATATATTTTGATAAAACTGCTAAAATCAAGGTTAAACCAACAAATCAGTCAAATCAAAAATGATTTAACCTAATTGGCTAGGTCAAAAGACCAACCAACTTACACAAAAATTAATTAATTAAAATTTAATTTTTTTTAAAATTTAAATTATATTAAATTGAAACATGCATAATATTACAATATTAAATGAGAGTATAAGATTCACTTTATATAAATAAAACAATTCACTTTTTCTTTCTTCTCCCGACGTGGGATTATCAAATAAATCATAGACTAATTAGCTAGCTAATGGAGATTTTCTTAATTGTTTGAAATTAAGAAAGTCAAGAAAATTAGTATGAGGTATTAAAACTCTCACAATGCTCCTTACTAAAAAACCCACTTTTCCTTATATAATATATAGATTCCAAAATTAAAAATTAAAAAAATAAAGACCCCAAAAAAAAAAAAAAAAAAGGAAAAAAAATTCAATCGACTTATACAATGAATGATTTTATCACTATAGACAAAGGCATTAATATAATTCATAGTAACTTTCATATTCATGATGGAAATAAGATGGCATTATCACCCAAAATTTACTATAAAATGGATCTTGACTGCATTAAAATGATACATTAACTTAGCTACTGCTAGCATTAGATGTGGTACTTCCCCTACTAACCCAATTTTGCGTCAAAGAATTAGGTGAAAGCGTTGGTGGATCACTCTTCAACAACACAACATCATCTGCTGGTATGTCCATCTCGTCAGCAACCTTCCTATCATAACCCACACTGCTGATTTCCTTCAAAACCTCCAACACTTCTTTCATCGATGGCCTCATATCGCTCTCATTTTGCAAACACTGAAATGCCAACTCAGCAACCACCTTGATCATCTCTGTCACTTTATAATCCGAGTTAAACCCAAGACACGGGTCAACAAGCTCATGAATTGCTCACATTTTGCTCTCTCCTCTCAACCTCCATTTATAGGTGAGGGAGTAGGTGGGAGAGCCTTTGGGCAGCCTCCATGCTTGACTTTGGCAGCCTCCTTCTTTGACATGGTTGGTAGCCTCCTTCCTTGACCTTTGTGTGTGTTCCCATGGAAGAGAGTCACCTCCTTCACATGGGGTGAACTCAACAGTACCTTGTGGGGCCGTGGACACATGGGTCGCATCAGTTGGGAAAAGACGAGAAAGTCCAAAATCAGCAACTTTAACGCAAAAACTGTTGTCAAGCAAGATGTTGTTAGTTTTGACATCGCGGTGAATGACATCAGAAGCATGGAGGTAAGCCAATGCACTAGCGGTTTCGAATGCAATGCTCATTCTTGTAGTCCAAGAGAGGGAACAGGGTTTTGTGCAGTCGCCATGGAGGTGATCAGCAACAGTGCCATTGGGGATGTATTCATAGACGAGGAGGAGCTCGCGGCAGTGGCGGGAGGTGAAGCCGTAGAGAGAGACGAGGTTTGGGTGGCGGAGGCGGGTGAGGATCTCTATTTCGTTCATGAATTGTTCCACTCTTTTGAAATTGTGTTCGTATAATCGCTTCACTACAACTACACGCCCGTCTCGAAGTTTGCCTGGTTAAGATTATATGAAAAAAGTGGTTGATCTCAATCAAATGGGGCATCTAAGTATGCTTTTCATTACAATAAACCATAGGAAAGAAACGAAAATTCTATAATATACAACTCAAGAAACTAAATGTGTCATATGCTCCCAGTTATACGTTTTTGTAATTTTTTATTATGATTCATTGAAATATTGGTTAACGATACAGCTTATTTGAAATTAAATCAAATTGACACAATTTAGAACTTTGTGTACAACTTTTACAAAATTGAAACTTAGACAACCCAAGTGACACAATGCAAAATATTTTATCTTACAAAATATTTCAAAAAAAAGGTAGCTTGTGAGGACTGGACGGTCCAATGTAGGCTTGTGGGCTCTCTAAGGGGCCTCAGTTCAATGATTTATTAATAGTCTGCCTATGTAGATTATCCACACAAGTGCGCACGCGCAAGCACATACACCCACAAAAAAAAGAAAAGAAAAGATTAATCTGATAAATTTAAGCATATGATCTCATCAATTAGTTTTAAAAAATGGGGATGATAAATGTGATTTTGAAAATTATTTATCTATTTTTTAAAAATAAATGTGATAAAATTGTGTAGAAAAAAAAAAACTAAAAATCTTCTTTTTTTTCTTTTTATGAATGATTTCATATGAAGGTCTAAAAAAATTTATGGATTAAATAAAGTGAGACTTATGGTAAGTCCACGGGCCTAATTGGACCGTCCAACTCTTTTGAGGACTAAAAATAAGCATTATTCTTTAATATATATATATATATATATAGAATATGATACTGCCAACACTGTATTAAAAAAATGTTGAGTTTGTAAGATAGTTTTGAGTTGATAAATACCTTGGTATACAGTACCAAATCCTCCATCTCCTACTTCTTTCTTGGAATCAAAATTGTTGGTGGCTTTTTGGAGTTCATTATAACTGAAAGTTTGGACTCCATAGTAGCTTGCTTCCTTTTCGATATCATTCATTGAAGATGTATGAGAAGTGTATCGAGATATCCAAGACGATGTCGCATTGTATTTTTTGTTCCTGCGATGATAGATGATGCAAACAATAGCCACCACCACAATAACTCCCCCTGCCCCAAGCCCTGCATTGGAAGAAGAAAAAAAAAAGAAGGAAAAAAGCCAAGTGAGAATATGCTCTATAACAAGAAGTTTAGACAATTATTGGCACAAAAATCAATCATAAATCAAATAGAATTTATCCAAGTGAATATAATTTTGAACTGATTACATTTGTAGTAGTACTTGCAATTTACTTTTTCTGTCAATTTGGTCAATGCAGTTCTCTTTATATCAATATTACTCTCGAATTTTTTACGCTGTGTTAGTTTAGTCTCTCTTTAGAAATTAAATGGATCAATGGATAAAATAGTCGTGTATAATTTGCCTTCCAATTTTTTTACATGTAAATACTAATTTTTCTAAAATTTTGTTTATTTTTATATATATTTTATATTTGATTATGTGATCAATTTCTAGAATGTAAAACAATAGAAGAAACTTAATGGGCGGGGCATATTAACCTATAACAAGCGCTATTCTCCACTTCATATGCCCTGTATATGATCATGAAACATGATAAAACATTAGTACAAATATTATCACTATGCAAACTCTAATAGTGGAATATATGAGAATTTTGATGTAATACCCTAATTTTCATTTTAACAGTCTACTTGTAAAAATTTACTTATATACATAAAAAGAAAGAAAGAAAGAAAGAAAGAGCGAATGGACACAAGATTATGGATACAAGTTCTTGCCTCTAGGACTAAAATTTGCACCAAGAAAGAAAGAAACAAATAATTGAAAAATGTTGGCTACACAACATGACTCTGCAACCACTCTAAAAACGGGCATGCGGACCATGGATGGATCTAGACGAATGTCATAAAAACCATATGTGAATTATTTTTAAACACCAATTGATTTTAGAAAAGAAAGTGAAACATGGTCCGACCAGAAAGAATGATAAAAAGGACTAAGTTTCACTACGCTTACCGTCGTCACAGGTTTTGGAATGTTGTTTATCGAAGCAAAAACAGGTAAATTTGTTATTAATAGAACAACAGTTCCCTCCACTTCTCTTGCAATCACTACAATAATCTTCACTCCATTGCAAAACAAACCCTCTTCTCAAAACATCAGTGAAATTCATTTCCAAAAATGTCTTGATATCTCCACTCTCCACAGGCGCATTCACCCAAGAATTGCACGAGTCAATCGAATAATTCTCGTACTCCAAAACCTCCTTGTGAAAAACAGCAAATGATAAATCGGTAGCATTGCTTGCACAATCAACTCGATATGTCGGTTCTTTAATAGGATACGTTGAACAATTGTAGAAGAAGAAGAGATCGACATAGCCAAGACTATAGTTGTATGGAGTTCCCTCAATGCTAAAATTATGCAGAGGAATTGGACATGTATTTTCAAAATCATAGACCATGGAATTGTTGGACAATCTTCACCGTATTTAAAAGGATTTAATTCTGTTGTGTACAAAACAACAACAAGAATAAAAGAAATAGAGAAAAGGAGAGAATATGTTTGATTACAAAAATCAAACTCGAAATAAAAATAAATAAATAAATAACAGATTTTATTTTGTTACAAAAACAAAATTAAAATCTGAATAAATAAACAAATAAAAACAACACTGAAAGTAATTAAATAACTTACTTGATTTAATTTCTTCGAATTATTTTTCCTGATCAAGTCCAGTGTTTAACACTGTGTCCTTAAGACAGATTCGTCCTCTCCACGGTGCTTTCAGAATTTGGACGTCTATCTCCCAGGATAAAATGATCTACTACAAATAATAGTAGCACTACAAATTGTTTGCCTAATGAACACAAAGTGTTTATACTCTCTCTGACAAGAAAATAATGCAGCAAAATGAAGAGGAAGTTTGCAGAATTATGAAGGACGAAAATTAGAGTTATCAAAATCCAAATGAGGGTTGTCCTATTTATAGATGGAATGGTGGCTCTAGGTTTTTGAATTGAACAGGTATGATACCTGTTGGGTTTTGAATTCAAACAGATTCAACAATTCAAACAGATAGCAATTACGGGAAGGGCCCTGTTTGGGTGTGCATTAATTCCAAAACAGTTTATTTCTGTTTGAAACCGGGAAGGGCCCTGTTTGGATGAACAAAAAATCCAAACTAATTTAATAAAAAATAAAATTAAATTCAAATGTTTTTGGCCCAAAAAGATTAGAAGCCCAACCCAACCACACACCCCAACCCAGCCCGCCCGACCGGACGGATGGCGGCGCGCGTGTGTGGTGATTTTTGGGTCCAATGGGTCTAGCCCATTTTGCCCATAACCTCTCCCTCTAAAACACTTGGGTACCCCTTGGGGCACACCCTAAGTATCTCACCCTAAGCCTTATAAACCCTTTCAAAACTTCCCACCAAATCAATGTGGGACAAGCCAATTTACAACCTTAAGGAATTTCCACCAAAACTCCATTTCCATGGAGCACACTTTGGCTTCAATTTCCCATTCACTCGGTAATGGTTTTGAGCAACCAAATATACCACGTGAATCACAACGCGGCATAGAACGCGTTACCACTTTGACCCGAGTAAATCGACACTCGGGGCCCACCTAAAAAATAGACCGAACTTAGGAAAAAATTCTGGTTTTATCCAGAATTTTATAACCATTCCAACAGGAATTGGCCAAGAGAAATGAATTATTGGCGTAGAATATTTCTTCGATGACATAATCATCATCAGATATCGCGACAACCAGGTTTCCGCCATTGCAAGTGACCTCAAAGTTTGGTTGGCCACAATAGGACTCATGCAAATTAGTAATCCAAAAAGGGTAACTTATATTTGGACCATTCCCGCAATTTTGAGGCACACAGGCCTCGAAATTTGGGTCTACGGATAGAGTTTCATTTGCGAAGACGGATAATATGGTGAAGATGACAGGAATTGGAAAGATTTGTTGAATTTGAGATGCATTTGGAGAAGAAAGAATGGAGAAAACAAAGAAAAACAGGGGAGAAGAGAAAACAGAGGAAAACAGGGGAGTAGAGGAGAGAGGTGTGAAAGTGGAGGAGAGAAGCTTTTGTAGAAGAATTACCTTTGTGTTGTTTTGGGTTTAATGATTGGGAGGTTTGAAAATGTTGGCTTAGATGCACAAGAAAGACAAACTTTAGTTCAAACAAAAGCAAGTGTCTTGCTTTTTCTTCAACTACCTCTAAAGTCAGCGATAGAACAGAGTACAATCAATGGGCTTTAATTTCAACCATATGTACATGATCTTGGATGCTTATATTGAAAGTTATGTATTTTGAAAAAATAAATATCATGAAAATTGTTTAAAAAAGAAAATGTATGGTGAAATTCAATAACGGGGTATAAGTCACATTAAAAAATAAATACGATCCACTTATTTAATTTTCTGAGTAATTTTGTGTGTGTGTGTGTGTAATGTTATCAATGTTGTTGTTAACTTGATTTTTGTTAATTGAAGACATAATTTTTAAAATTGGCAAGTAATTGGTTTTTGACCTCTAGAATGGGTAACTTAATCTAGATTTTAACAAAATGAACAGTGATTGTGTGCAAGTCTTTTAAATATTTAACATTGGACAATTTTTGTTTTATTGTGTATTCAACAGATGAATGTTAACATTCTCGAGTTGCTTGAAGATTTAATAATTTGCCAATATTCAAATTTCAAGTCATTAGAAGATTACTGTAAAATGCAATCTATCAAATCGAAAATTTGTTATTTGGTAAGAGTAGAATTAATTAAAAGAAAAAATTTAGAATACTTAAAATATGTAAAATAAATTTAAATTTCATATTATGTAAACTACACCAGAATGAATCTGACATGCACAAATTTTTTTGACAGCTTTTCATTCAACTCTTTTAATCCCTAGCATTGTTCTCATTGAAAAGACCAAAATATCCGAATAATTGGAAAATTCAGATAGAATATTTGAAAGCTCTGGTAACTTTCACTGGTTGTTAGTAAGTTTGAAGAAGATTCGAATATTTGAATGATCCATTGTAGTTCATGGAAGTCATAAAAAAAAATTAAAAAAAAACCAAATATTTTGAGAAGAAATCAAAAACAAAAATCAAGTCATTTTTTGAGAAGAAATCAAAAACAAAAATCAAGTCATTTTTTTGTCTTCTTATTTATGGATGAAGTTTTTCTTAAATTCAAATTTGGACTTGACCGTCAGGTTCACGCTCTTGGGGCCCATCACAGGTCTCATTTCAATAATTTAAACCATTTATTTTGTAAATTCTCTGTAGATATTATATTATCCATAAAAATAATTCGATAATCATAATTTTTTCATTTTATCGCGTTTATTATAAAAAAATGGATAGTTTATTTTTAAAAATCTACATTTCATTTTTTTTTATAAAACAAACGCGATAAAATAAAAATGTTACAATTATTAAATTGACATAATAAATTTCATAAATAATATATATGTAAGATCTTATAAAATAAATTATTTATATTATCGAAATGGGATTTATAGTGAGCCGAACAAAACCAAACATAAGCATAAGCCAATTCTTTTATTTATTTATTTTTTGGTCTCTTAATAGAAACACAACTAAGTACACAAATTAAATAAACTGTAATATACTTTTTCCTATAACTTCTTGTACTAGACCAACTCATAAAATGCAAATTGGGATTAAAAAAATGTGGTCAATATCCCAAAAATGATATATATATATATATATATATTAAAGTCTTAAATATCAGCCTATACATATTAGTATCTTTAACTTGTGATATTGTCACACCAACTAATAATGTCCAATACAGATCAATATTTAACTGTATTACTAATATCGATATGTATTTTAATATTATTATTTAAAATTATTATATCTATATATGAGACAAACTCTAAGGGATTAGTCTTGTGAGTGCAACTTAGGGTTCTGGGGTGTACTCTTGTAAATCTCAAGTTCAACCTCATTAGGAGCAATCCGTTACTTGGGATCATGTCTGCGAGTTTTACTCGAGATTTGTTCAATCCACGTAAAGGAACGCTTTGTGTGAGTCCTAAGATTAGTCCAGATGCGCGTAAATCGACCCAAATATCCGATTATCAATATATATATATATATATGAGACAAACAATAGAATTTTTATGTAAATGTGAACAAGAGAACATTGGGAGACCAAAGTGGGGACATGTGTGGAAAAAAAAATGAGATGTGAGTGTGATGATTGGAAAGTGGAAAGTTGGTGGTAACCGAAAGCGTGTGGAAAAGAGGAACTTTCCAAAATCATTTTCACAAAAAAAATTATTAGACATAATAGTGATATCACATGGTGGTAATAGTAATTTAAGATTTTTAAAATTTTAGATTAAATATTAAATAAGATATTATTCAATAAAATTAAAATAAAATTAAAATTTTGACAATAAAAATTTAAAATAAAAAATTGTCAGTAGGTTAATGGTTAAGTTACCGAACAATCTCAATTTACAATAAACATTATAATATTATTAGATTATTATAAAATAAAACTTTTTATTTAATTTTATTTATAATTTTTTTTATTAAGCGATAACAAGACACGGAGTGGTGATCAATATTTTTCCCAATTTCACCTGCATTGAAAGTGAAATGTAATGTGAGGACGACACAATGGTGACGGAGACACGTACACGCAAGTATTATGCGTAATCTACACATCACGGGTTTAAGCTTATAGCGATCCCGGTTTTCCCTTCCTTATTTATTATATTCCGGACTCGGTTCCGTGGATGTGTTGTTGTCTTATTCTCATTTCCATCCTCTACTCTTTGTATTTGAGTCTTGGGTTGTATTGGGCTGGTTTGAAACAGGTTGGTTGTGTTTAGAAACCAAGAGTTGATGCCTAGATTTTGGCCTTCACGCTCGAGCGGGGCTTTTAACGCTCGAGCGGGCGCTTTGCATTTGTTCCTCTGCTCAAGCGGGCAGTTTGGCGCTCGAGCGGGATTATTCAGTCTTCAGTACTTTTCCCTGCAAGTCATCGGACGCTCGAGCATCCACTTTCATGCTCGAGTGGGGACCTTCGTCTGCAGAACTTCTGGAAGTGTGCATTCGACGCTCAAGCGGCGCTTTTGACGCTCGAGCGTGAGTCTGTGTCTGACGCTCGAGCGGGGCGTTCCACGGTCGAGTGGACTGTGTATTATATCAATCCGAATTTTAGCATTTTGAATCACTTTTTCAGGCCATTCTCTCTCTCTAGCTTTTCAAAACCCTAATTTGAGAGCTCCTTTCTCTAGAACTCTCTCTCTCTCTCTACATTTTGATCTTGGTTTAGTGAGACCCAACCCTTGTGCCTTCATTAAAGTGGTAGAGCTTTGCAAGACCTCCATTTTGATCCGAAAATCTTGGGATTTGGAGCACTTTCGAATTGGTTCATCATCTCTTTTGAGCTCCGAAATTTGAGATAGGGATAACTACTCATATTTATGATCTTTGACATAAACTTGTGCTCATTTTGATTTAATGTTGAAGTTGGGAAGTTTTGCGTGTTAGGGTTTCAAATTATATAAAGAGGGGTTTTGTTCTTTTGACCAATACATGTGTATTTTGAGTCTTAAAATAAGGTTATTGATGTTTATTGATGACATTTGGACCCTTGGGTCAATGTTGAGAAAAGGGAGAGAAAAGCCCTAATTTATTGTGATGAATTAATTTGTATAATTAAGTTGGGAAAGTTATGGAAATATGAAATTGAGTTGGAAATAATGAAATTGGGTAATTATGAGGTTTAATGGTGAAGTTAGATTGATTAATCACTCACCTTTGAAATTGTAGATAATTTATTTGTTTGATAATGTATTATCTGTTTAGAAATAATTGTTTTGGGCTATCAGTGGAGGATAGTCTTGATTGTTGTAGACACTGCATGATGATTAGGTGAATTAAAACTAATCAATTGAATATGTCATTAAACATGACGGATGGGATAATACATTGAATATGTGTTTGGCTTGATCATTGTATATGATAAGCGTTTGAATACATTGTATATGTATGTTGTTTGGGAGGAGATAGGTGATGTACTCCACGGTTTGGGAGGAGAAAAGGGATGTACTCCTAAACCGGATTTGGGAGGAGATAGGGTATGGACTCCAGTGATAACTAAGTTGGCCGAAGTGAAAGTCCCGAAATCCTAATTGCATTTATATAACGTGGATAAATTGAAGTATTGAAATGATGATAATATGAGTTGTAGTCTCATTTGAACTCAAAGTGTTAAAGTGTTAATTATGTGAGTTGTAGTCTCATGTTAATTGATCATAACCGAAGTATTGTTGATATGAGCCGTAGTCACATTTGAACTGTCTGGATGAATAGGGAACCATATCTATGAATTGGTTTGGGTAATGAAATGGAAGGAGATGTATGTTTGTTTATATGAGTTAAACATTTATCGAATGCCAATGTTTTAGTTATTGTTTATATTATGTTTAGCATATCTCTACTGAGCGTTGGTTCACCCTATATGTGATATCATTTTCAGGTTCAGGTGTTATGCCGCCTCCAAGGCCTTAGCTTGGATGGTTTTGGGAGTTGAAGATTCTTTTGGTTGTTTTATTATTTTGGTGATACATGTAAATTAAAGCCAAGAGCTTACTTGTGTAAAGAGTTAGAACTCTTCTTTTGTTATAACCAAGTGTTGACTTGGAAAGTTGTAAGCCTACAGGGCATTTACTTTTGTTGTCAACATGTATTACTTTTGTAAGAATACTCTGATGAATGGAAATATGCTTTATTCTCTTGTCTATGAATATCATGAATGTTGGGTTTATATGTATTATTTTGAGGGCGTTACAACTTGGTGTCAGAGCATACCAGGTTTGAATACTTTGGGTATGTGGGAAGTGAGTAGTATCACAACGGGTTTGTCTCGCTTGTTAGAGGCTTATGTGTAATGTCATGTGCTTATGTGATAACATGTTTATGTGACTATATGGGTATGGGATTTAGTTTCTAGGATGTTGATTGGATCCTTGGGTTTCTGTGAGTCTTGTTGGAAAAGCACTTGATCAATGTTGTTTCTAACCAGAACTCTAGTAACGCCTCGGGACTATCAGTATCCGGAAATGAAATTCGTAGGTACTTATGTGATTATGTGCTTACATGGAGTGAATTACTGTTGTCCATGTATTAGGACGCGAGTATTGTAGCTTCGGCACATTTATGAATGTGCTAATGTTCTTCGTTACCTTTATTAGGATGTTAGGACGAGGACGCGGAGGTAGGCGAGGTAGGCCTAGGAGGCAGGAGATGCCTATATCGGATGGATTTCCGGAACAGCAGGAGGGGGTTGGTCAAGCCAATGTGGCCAAGCCAGTAGGTCAGCAGGCTATAGGCGCCTTAGCCCGCGAGATGACAGGAGCTTTGAGGGAATCCATGGACATTCTCAAAGCTGAGAATCAGGTCCAGGCCCATGTTGTTGAGGCAGGGCCTTCTTTTTTGAAGAGGGAATTCTTCCGGTCTAACCCAGACGAGTTTGTGGGGGATCCGAAAGAGCCACTTAAGGCTGATGAGTGGTTGGAGCAGATGACGAAGACATTTGAGATGCTTGGCATCGAAGACGGGCTTTGAAGGTGACCTTGGCATCTTTCCAGCTTAAGGGAGATGCGAGTCAATGGTGGAAGTTCACGAGGGGCTGTATTGGTGGCACCTGAGAGGCTTTTGTTGATGCTTTCCAGGAGAAGTACTTAGCTCCAGCTATCATGGAAAAGCTGAGGGACCAGTTTTGTCAGTTTAAGCAGCTAGGCTTGTCAGTGGCCGAGTTTGAGGCCCCCTTTACCAGTTTGTCCAGGTTCACACCTGAGCTCGTGGCGTCGGAGGAATGCCATTGTATTGAGTTCGAGAGGAAGTTGAGGCATGGCCTCAAGATGAGGGTTGGAGGATCCATGATCCGGGAGTATGGGCGTCTTGTGGATGCTGCGACCCATATGGAGTCTATGATAGAGGAGGAGGAGAGGATGAGGGGCTCCAAGAGGAGTCCGGAAGGCCAGGGGGATGGTAGGAGGCAGAGGGGTTCTAACCCTCAGCAGTCCCAGAGTGCTTTAGCGAGATCCACCTTTCCAGTGCCGAGTTCAGGTTCTAGGAGAGGTAGCCAGGGGGACTTTACCTGTTTCAAATGTGGTCAGCTGGGCCACAAGTCTCCAGCTTGCCCGCAGAGGGGAGGAGGTCAG
>NW_021026956.1:342431-362400 GCF_004153795.1 Camellia sinensis | reverse complement strand
CGTGACCTCGGCTAGGTTTGGGGGTCTCAATGTGACACTTTTCGAAACACAATTAATAGATGCATGATTTGCGACTAACCAATCCATTCCCAGTATAACATCAAAATGAGTTATGTCCAAAGGCATTAAATCTACTAACAATTCAACATTCTCAATCACAACAACACATGCTCTATAAATGGATACAACAATCATAGATCTCCCAGATGGAGTAGACACAGATAATACATAATCAAGGGGCTCTAGTTCTCTATTAATTTTCTCGGCAAACTTAGCAGATACAAACGAATGCGTAGAACCTGAATCAATCAACACATAGGCATCTTGGGAGCAAATTAGGAGTATACCTGACACCACTGTCTCAGTATTCTGAGTGTCCCCTGGTACTAGCGCAAATACTCTGCCCTGTCTCATCTGCCCGTTTCCAACATTACCCTTCTGAACGGAACCCGAGGTATTCTCACCTTTCTTGTTGTTATCAGCCTTTGTCTTAGGGCAACCTTTCGCATAATGACCCATTTCGCCACATTCATAACAAGCTCCAGACGTCCGACGACAAACCCCGAAATGTTGCTTCCCACAATCCGAACACGTCGGTTTAGTATTACCTTCCTGCCTTAGGTTACCAGCACTGCCCATGTTCGTCTTCTTCTTGGTGCCCAGCTGTGCTCGGCGATTGTCATAGTTCTGTCTCTTTCACTGGTTCTCCCCCGAGCTCTGGTATCGATTCAGGTTAGCTCCGGCTAAAATGGCTTTGTCCAACACTTCGACGTAAGTCGGCATATTATGCAAGTTAACCCGGTCTTGAATCGGTCCACGAAGCCCACTCTCGAACTTCCTGGCCTTCATGTATTCATCGTTGGCCATGTGAGGTGCGATTCCAGTTTTCAGTCAGTCAGTTCAGTACCTTAGGTAGTTCAATTATCAGTCAAAATCAGTCTCGGTTAACAGTAATTAGCGGTTAATCAGTCATCAATCAGTAAACAGTATGAGGGTTGTTACAGTTTCGAACACTTAGGGGAAAGTGTTTGTTGTAGAATAACTCTAAAAATCAGGTCCAGGTCAGATCTGGATTGCTTTCTCGAACCATCATCCACCATCTGCGAGCGTCATCATCTAAGGTGAATGCTGCCAACGTCACCTTCTAAGCGTCGGTGCTAGGAAAGATCTCGAACAACTTTTCCATTTCCAAAACCCACGCCTCAACCTTCATTGGCTCTATACCCCCAGAGAATCTCGGTGGTTTCATTTTCTTGAACTCCCTGATCAAAGCTATCGTGCCATCCCCATATAAGGCTGGCTGCGGAGGAACTTGCGGCACTGGAGGAGGTGGAGGCGGAACTACATTTCGGCCGTTGGTCTACTCGGCCTGAGTCGACGTAGCACTAGCGTATTGCTATCTTGTTTGCCTCAACTCGCGGGCCAAACCTTCAACTAATCTTTCCAGTCTGTCCAATCTGTCTTCGAGCTGATCCCGGCCAATTGGAGGTCTACCTCTCCTCATGATAAAAACAAATCATAAATATCAGTATATTTAATTGATAAATAATATGAAGAATTTCCTTCTTGATATGTGGAAAGAAAACATTCAACTAATCAGTGTCCCAGACTGTTAGTAAGTCCCCCAAAAAACAAAATCCTAACCGTAGAATTGCCAATGACCAATCAAATTTTGTAGTGTGACGGTAGGGGGAAACCTACTTTTGTGCTTTAAATGGGATGGAGAAAGATGCAACAGACTGGGTAATTGAGAAGATGGAAAGCCTGGAGGACAAAACATGCAGCAGGGGGGTGCACAAAGTATATTTATCATTGAGTTCAGCCAATTAGCTTTTGGACTTGTCTTAGCCCCTTCCAGTTGCACCAATAAGGGCCTAATAACTAAGATGTCTTTATCCCAAACTATTTTCTACAAAGCTAGTGACCAATCTTTGCCTACCATTAAGCTATCACGCACATCTTCAATCTAATAATTCAAGAGAGCATTGTTTATTTTAATCGTTATGAAATGAAAAGAAGATTTGAAGCACAACTTCAACCCCCACCCACACATCAAACCATCACAATGAGAAAGAATGGCACACCCTCCAAACAATTATCATATGGGCATAAAATATCCATGGCCTAATTATATAACAACTCTACTCAAGACAATTTGCAGATTCATACTGATAAGGCACTCTTCCTGCTATTTATCCACAAAAAAAAGGAAAAAAAAAGCACCCTTCCTGCTGTAACAAACATAAAATATCAACACGATATGTACCATCCATCGATGTCATTAACAACCATTCAATAAATATTGATGAACCCATTAATCACAACAGTTGATCATGCAAAGCTTAAACAAATACCCAAAAATTCACAAACCACAGTCAATTTACAGCAATGAGCAAATGAACATGACTAAAAAAATGTAATCACAAGATTTAAGTGTAATGTGCATATATCATGTATACACACCCACGCACACATAGAGAGGGAGAAAGAGAGAGACGGAACAAACAGAACTACACGTTGGCATCTTCCCTTCCAAGAAGCTTGATTGGAGTCCCTGATCGTAGAGACATGAGATGAGCAGTTGAGAGCTCCTCAGGACCGAGAATCTTACCAGGCCACCATGAGTCATTCTGTCGTCGAACCCAGACAATTGTTTCAACACTACAATCAACCACACCTGTTCCTGTTAGGGAAAATATATGATTCTTCAGAAGTAAATCAATCAATGGAAATAAAAACTAATGCGAAAAAATTAAATCAACAACGACACAAGAATTTTACGTGGTTCTCTCAATGTGAGGTACGTCCACAGAATCGAAATCCGATTCCACTATCAACCAAAGAGTTTCCAAACGATTACAAATGAGACACTAATAGTCTCACAAAACCACCCTTAGAAAGACCTCACCAAATAGGCAAACAAAAATCTTCGAAACAAAGTTAAAGAAAACCCAAATCAACGAACCGAATCAGCTTCAAAGTAAAGCCGAAACAAAAGCACAAAGCACTGGATTTGACTAAACCAAAAACCAAACAACATCACTATCAC
The DNA here is from genome assembly GCF_004153795.1 of Camellia sinensis. Lineage (NCBI taxonomy): Eukaryota > Viridiplantae > Streptophyta > Magnoliopsida > Ericales > Theaceae > Camellia > Camellia sinensis. The sequence continues at coordinate 359,351 of NW_021026956.1, read as the reverse complement.
ACACCCAAATTTGATTCCACCGAATAATGTATCAATTTTCCACAGCTGCTACACACTCTCTGGAAAATACAAAACAATACCAAATATATTGTAGACTCTTGGAATTTTTTATCAAACCCTAGCTACTACCAAGCTGAATATAAAATACCCAATGGACCTCTAAAAATTAGGTATAATATATTAAAAATATATTATAACCAACACCAAACCAAACTAAATATTTTAGTAAACCAATTGGGTCCTGAGAGGGAGATTTATGATCTAGTTTTGGCCAAACAAGATTTGGCCGAGGTATTTGGCTTCAAGATTGTGCCGTGGTTTTGCTCAATAATGGCAAAGGGCCTGCGGAGCCGAGCTACTTGGGCTCTTTGGTATGAAGGCCGGTCAAGTGAGAGCTCGGCTGAGACGTCCGCTGCCTAGAAGGGCTTCACGGTTCGTGCGTTGCTCGGTCGGAAGGCGCGCACCCATAGCTCGGCATGAAGATTTATGCCTGAAGCTCGGCAGGAAGGCCTTTGGTTGATCGGAATGACCAATCCCGTGCTCGGTGTCGCCGGAATGCGGTCGAGCACGGCTGAAACGAAGCTCGGTTATTGGAAGCACTTGGTCTTGAAGTGCAGTATGGCTGTTGGCAGCCGAGAAGCTGCAGCCCGGCTGCCGAGCTCCCAATAGAGTGGGCTGGCAGTTGGGTTAGGTGATGTTCAGCGTGATTTGTGCTGACAGATGGGATAGCAGCACCTGGTGTCGAGAGACTAATGAGAGTAGATTTGGGGCGCAGAAGGTATATAAGCGGGTCTGCGCCCCCCATACGCGGACAGATGAACATTTGGTAAGAGAAATACTTACACTCAACACTCTCCCTTCTCTCTATCTATCCCCTGTGTGTGTTCTAACTTGACCGTCGGAGGAGTTTTCCGGCCACACACCGCCGGGTAGCTCACCGCTGTTGTGCTCGCAGGTGATCGGACAGAAACGGAGCTTGGAAGAAAGGAATACGGGCTTGTCGGAATATTTGCTCCCCGTACAATTAGCGCCGTCTGTGGGAACTTTGCAGATAAAACCTTGTCTTCCACGCTCATCTGATCGCCGTCCATGGCGAACAACGATGAGTTTCCGTTGTCCGCCATCGACGGAGTTACCCCGGAGTCAGGCAGACGGAGAGAAGGACATCCTGCCATTCCTCCTATAGCGGACCTGGAAACTTCTCCAAGAGGACATTCAAGAGACGCGCGGGATAAGCGCGAAAGAAGCTTTGGACATTCACGGAGTCCAAACGGTCACCGGCGACGGAGAGAATCGCACGCCAGGCGACTGGAACACAAGCTAAGGGACCAAGACGCCGTCATCCGGAGAATGGCGGCGGAGATGGAGGATCTTAAGCGAGATGTCAAAGGGAAGGGTGTAGCTGGAGTGGGAGACCACAGTGAGCGCACCCGACCCCGCCGTTCAAGCAGTCAGAGCCAGCGGCGTACTCCGTCCATCTCAATCACCAGAAGTTACAAGGTTGAAGATTCCGACGCGCACGTAGAGAAGTCCAGCGCGCAAGACAGCACCTATCAACCCTCACGTCCAGCGACGACGTCGAGGTATTCTTATTCCGCTCGTTCAGAGTATTTGCGGGTAGTCTTGAAGGAACGGGCTCGCCGACGGGAGGCTCAGAGGGTGCCGGCGTTCCAGCGGCTATCCTATGGGGTTCACGCCAGTGAAGAGGTCGGAATGCCTCCACCTCGCCTAGCTGCGCCTCTCTTTCTAGACACAGACTTGGCAAAGCTGAGTGCCATCCCTTTCTCCGTGGGGATAGAAATAACACCGTTTCCCGCGGGCTTCCACCAGCCTAAGTTCACGCTTTACTATGGAAAAATCGATCCCTATATGCATGTAAGCCACTTCCGACAGGTCATGGCCGGACATAGGCGGAATGACGCTCTTATGTGCCTTATCTTCCCGTCAAGTTTGGGCGAGCTGGGCTTGAAATGGTTTGAGAGGCTGCCGGAGGGGAGCATAGAAAGGTGGCGACAGTTGGCCGAGGCTTTTGTGACGCGCTTCAAAACAAACACCAAAACGCCAAAGGAAGTTGACCACCTTCTCAGTGTCAAGATGGAGCCGAGCGACACACTGAAGGCATACAACTCTAGATATTGGGAAACCTTCAACGAGATCTTGGATTGCCCGGTCAACCTAGCAATCACCCAATACAAGCGCGGTCTCCCGGTCGGACATAGGCTGAGGGACTCGCTTACAATGAAACAGCCGCCATCCATGGGGCAACTAATGCAGCGTATCAATGAGCACATCCGAGTAGAGGATGATGCAGCGGCGTCCACCGCGAAGACAACACCGGTGGCAACAGACAAACAGGGCTTACAAGATAACCAGACTGGCGGGTAAGGGGACATACCACTTAGAAGATTTGGATGGCAAAGGCGTACCCCGGCCATGGAATGCGGCCTTATGTAATTTTTTGAGGGACTTGTTTCCCCTACACTTCTGAATGCAAATGCTCTTTTTGTCAATGTGATAGAAGTGAATTACTTTTGCTGAAGAGCTTTGTTGTGTCCAAAATAATAGCAGATGAGGGGCCTACTCTTTTGTTCCAGCCGAGATGATTTACTCCGGCTAAAGAGTTGATGATTTGCTCAACTCCGAGGTTCCAGCCGAGATGATTTACTCCGGCTGAAGAGTTGATGATTTGCTCAACTCCGAGGTTCCAGCCGAGATGATTTACTCCGGCTGACGGGTTGATGATTTGCTCAACTCCGAGGGTTCAGCCGAGATATTTTACTCTGGCTGACGGGTTGATGATTTGCTCAACTCCGAGGGTCCAGCCGAGACGTTTTACTCCGGCTGAAGAGTTGATGATTTGCTCAACTCCGAGGGTCCAGCCGAGATGATTTACTCCGGCTGAAGAGTTGATGATTTGCTCAACTGCGAGGTTCCCGCCGAGATGTTTTACTCTGGCTGACGGGTTGATGATTTGCTCGACTCCGAGGGTCCAGCTGAGATGATTTACTCTGGCTGAAGAGTTGATGATTTGCTCAACTGCGAGGTTCCAGCCGAGATGTTTTACTCCGGCTGAAGAGTTGATGATTTGCTCAACTGCGAGGTTCCAGCCGAGATGTTTTACTCCGGCTGGCGAGTTGATGATTTGTTCCACTCCGAGGTTCCAACCGAGTTGATTTGCTCCCGCTGACGGGTTGATGATTTGTTCAACTCCAAAGTTTCAGCCGAGTTAATGTTGCTCGCCTAAGTCGCGGAGCGGACCTAGCTCGCCTTCTTTGGAGTTCCTTGGCCGAGCTGATCTTGTCCGCCAAGAAGGAAGAGGCGGAGCGGACCTTGCTCGCCTTCTTTGGAGTTCCTTGGCCGAGCTGATCTTGTCCGTCAAGAAGGAATTCGCGGAGCAGACCTTGCTCCCCTTCTTTGGAGTTCCTTGGCCGAGCTGATCTCGTCCGCCAAGAAGGAAGAGGCGAAGCGGACCTTGCTCTCCTTCTTTGGAGTTCCTTGGCTGAGCTGATCTTGTCCGCCAAGAAAGAAGTCGCGGAGCGGACCTTACTCGCCTTCTTTGGAGTTCCTTGGCCGAGCTGATCTTGTCTGCCAAGAAGGAAGTCGCGGAGCGGACCTTGCTCCCCTTCTTTAGAGTTCCTTGGCCGAGCTGATCTTGTCCGCCCAGAAGGAAGTGGCGGAGTGGACCTTGCTCACCTTCTTTGGAGTTCCTTGGTCGAGCTGATCTTGCTCGCCATGAGGGAAGTCGCCGAGCGGACTTTGCTCACCTTCCTTGGAGTTCCTTGCCGAAGAAAGTGGATCACCAAGCAAAAAGCCTAGCCCGGCCTTGAAATGTAATCCCAGTCACGCTAGCGCGGACGGAATTAAGGGGCAATTGAGATGGAGATTTATGATCTAGTTTCGGCCAAACAAGATTTGGCCGAGGTATTTGGCTTCAAGATTGTGCCGTGGTTTTGCTCAATAATGGCAAAGGGCCTGCGGAGCCGAGCTACTTGGGCTCTTTGGTATGAAGGCCGGTCAAGTGAGAGCTCGGCTGAGACGTCTGCTGCCTAGAAGGGCTTCACGGTTCGTGCGTTGCTCGGTCGGAAGGCGCGCACCCATAGCTCGGCATGAAGATTCATGCCTGAAGCTCGGCAGGAAGGCCTTTGGTTGACCGGAATGACCAATCCCGTGCTCGGCGTCGCCGGAATGCGGTCGAACACGGCTGAAACGAAGCTCGGTTATTGGAAGCACTTGGTCTTGAAGTGCAGTATGGCTGTTGGCAGCCGAGAAGCTGCAGCCCGGCTGCCGAGCTCCCAATAGAGTGGGCTGGCAGTTGGGTTAGGTGATGTTCAGCGTGATTTGTGCTGACAAATGGGATAGCAGCACCTGGTGTCGAGAGACTAATGAGAGTAGATTTGGGGCGCAGAAGGTATATAAGCGGGTCTGCGCCCCCCATACGCGGACAGATGAACATTTGGTAAGAGAAATACTTACACTCAACACTCTCCCTTCTCTCTATCTATCCCCTGTGTGTGTTCTAACTTGACCGTCGGAGGAGTTTTCCGGCCACACACCGCCGGGTAGCTCACCGCTGTTGTGCTCGCAGGTGATCGGACAGAAACGGAGCTTGGAAGAAAGGAATACGGCTTGTCGGAATATTTGCTCCCCGTACAGGTTCCATACTCCAATAAGGAGGTATACCAAGCAATTCTCCCCCTACCGACTTAGGTGGAGAAATCAACCATACTCGCCAAAGTTCGACACTTTAAATGTTTGTCCCTCGACAAAGTCTTAATCAACATATTCGAAGTATTATCATCTATGTGAACCTTTTCGAGTTGTAATAATTTCGAATTTAACACATCACGAATCCAATGGTATCTCACATCAATGTGTTTCAATTTAGAATGAAAAGTGAAACTTTTATTCAAATGAATAGCACTTTGACTATCACAATAAATCACATACCTTTCTTTCTTCAAACCCAACTCTTGCAAAAAAAATTTCAACCATAACTCTTCTTTGCAAGCTTATGTAATGGCGATAAATTTACCTTCGGTAGTTGAGAGAGCAACATATTTTTGTAATTTAGATTGTCATGCCACAACTCCCCTTGTAAATGTCATCAAATACCTCGAAATAGATTTTCTAGAATCAACATCACTGGCCTTGTCAGAATCTATGAACCCATTAAGCATCGGCTTACCATTCCCAAAACACAAACACACTTTCGAAATCCCTCGAAGATACCTTGGAATCCATTTTACCACTGCCCAATGTTTTTTACCCGGATTAGAGAGAAAATGACTCACCACACCAACGGCATGAGTAATATTTGGTCTTGTACAAACTATGGCGTACATCAAAGAACCAACCGTTGAAGCATAAAGAATTTTCTACATCTCTTCCTTATCTTTTTCACTTGTAGGACATTGATTCGAACTAAGTTTGAAGTGACCCGCAAAGGGACAACCAACCAACTTTGCTTTATCTATGTTGAATCTCTCAAGAACTTTTTCAATGTAGTTTTCTTAAGACAACCAAATCAACCCCTTTTTGTGATCATGAACAATTTTCATGCCAAGTATTTGTTTTTCAACCTGTTAATCATAGTGTAATCTTAACCCACAATTAACATGTCATCAACATAAAGCAAAAAAATAATAAATTTACCATCTGAAAAATTTGTCACAAACACACAATGGTCTGAAATGGTTTTAGAAAACCATTATTCATCATGAAAGAGTCAAATTTTTTGTATCATTGCCGTGAGGCTTTCTTGAGGCCATACAAACTTTTTTTCAATTTTCAAACAAATTTTTCTTTCCCTTTCTCTACAAAACTTTTCGATTGCTCCATGTAAATTTTTTCTTCAAGGTCACCATGAAGAAATGCAGTCTTCACATCAAATTGCTCAACTTCAAGGTTCATACTTGCGGCCATGCCAAGTACAACACGAATATAAGACATCTTCACAACTGGCAAGAAAATCTTGTCCCAGTCAATACATTTCTTTTGCCCAAAGCCTTTCACAACAAGGCGTGCCTTGTATCATAGATTCTTGCCATCATTCTTCAATTTGAAGACCCACTTTTTTTTTCAGAATTTTCCTCCCCTTAGGCAACTTCACCAGATCATAAGTATGATTTTTAAGTAAGGAATTCATTTCCTCTTTCATGGCCTTTTTCCAAACACCTTTATTTGCATGCTTAATTACTTCTTGGTAGCTCTCGGGCTTCCCTTGATTGGATATCAACACAAATTCATTGGAAGAATACTTTTTCGAAGGTTGTTGGTCCCTTGTAGATTTCCTGAACTCAAGTTGTAGTGGCGATTTTTGAGTTGGATGCTCTTTCTTAATTTCGGGCTCAACTTCATTAGGATTAGCATCATCCTCTACATCTTCAATAGGTGGTTGCCCATCTCCTCCAATTTCATCATCCACCAAAGATGAAGGAGATGGAGCTATGTCAATGAGATCACTACTTTTACGCTCCAGTTGATCACCTTTGCCAAAGTCTTCAATTGTTTGGTCTTCAAAAAAATACAACATCATGGCTTCAAATGACTTTCTTGTCAACCAGATCCCACAATCTATAATCAAATTCATCATGCCCATAGCCAAAAAAAATACATTGTCTTGACTTGCTATCAAGCTTAGACCTCTCATCTTTTGGAATGTGAACAAAAGCTCGGCAACCAAACACTCTCAAGTGCTCATAAGACACATCCTTACCGGTCCAAACTCTTTCTGGGACATCACCATTCAAAGGATAGGAAAGCGATAAATTGATCACGTCAACCGCTGTCCTCATTGCCTCACTCCAAAAGGATCTTGGCAATTTAGCATGTGAAAGAAGACACCTTATTCTTTCCATAATGGTGCGGTTCATTCTCTCGACAATGCTATTTTGTTGAGGAGTCTTCTTAATTGTCTTTTGGTGCCAAATACCTTGGCTACGACAATACTCATCAAATGACCTAATGTATTCACCACCATTGTCTATTCGGATGCACTTCAATTTATGCCCTGTTTCTCTTTCAGCCATGGCTTGAAAATGTTTAAATACATCTAGAACTTGATCTTTAGTTTTTAGTATAAAAGTCCAAACTTTCCTTGAATAATCATCAATGAAAGTAACAAAATATAGTGCACCACTATGTGTTCTAATTTTCAAAGGACCACAAACATCCAAATGAATCAACTCCAAAACATTTTCTTTTCTAGAAGCAACATTTTTATGAAAAGAAACCCTATGTTGTTTATCTGCCAAACAATGAACACAAGTTTTAAGATGTGTACCTTTCAAATTGGATAAAAGCTCTTTCTTGAACAAAACTTGCAGTCCCTTTTTACTCATGTCCCCAAGCTGCTTGTGCCATAATTCGGTAGAAGGATCATCTTCAAGTGCATTGACAACACCTTCACAAATTTTTCCTTGCATCGAATAAAGTGTGTGAGTCTTCTTGCACTTAGCCACCACCAAAGAACCCTTTGTGAGCTTCCATATTCTATCACCAAATTTGTTGTTGTAGCCTTCATCATCTAGCTTTCAGATAGAGATCAAATTCAGACGAATGTCGGGAACATGCTTCACATCTTTAAGCAACAACTTGTAGCCCAAATTTGTTTTCAAGCAAACATCATCCATGCCTATAATCTTGGACAAACCTTCATTACCCATTTGAACACAACCATAATCTCCTTTGGTGTAGGTAGTGAAGAAATCAACTCGAGAAGTCACATGAAAAGAAGCATCGGAATCAATCACCCAATTGCTCTCTCGGCCCACAAAATTGATACAATCATCTTCACAAACGATCATGAAATCATCGATAGTAACCGCTGTTGTGTCTTCTTACTTCTTATCCACACTTTTGTCATGCTTTTTCTCCTTGTTCTTGAGCTTTCGACATTCTTGCTTCATATGCCATTTCTCATGGAAATAATGGCACTCAATGTCTTTATTTGAAAAGGAACCATTTTTTGATTTGTCATGGCTTTGATCACGACAATGAGGAGTCTTATTCCTTCCCCTTATTTTGCTTTGGCCTCTCATGACAAATGCTTCTAGATGAGAGGAACTCGCTGATTCTCTTCTAGTTTCTTCATTAAATAAGCTACTAGTGACTTGGCTCATTGTGACAGCTCCATCAGGCGTTGAATTACTAACCGTCACAACCAAAGTGTCCCAACTTTCAGGCAAAGAATTAAGTAGCAACAAAGCCTGCAATTCATCATAAAAAATAATTTTCATAGAAGCAAGTTGGTTAACAGTACTCTTTATTTCATTCAAATGTTTCGGAATGTGGCTGCCATCTTAATATTTTAAATTAACCAACTTACAAAACAGAAAAACTTTATTTGTGGCTGATTTTCCATCATAAAGGCCTTCTAATTTTTTCTATAAATTATGTGCTGAAGTTTCAGTAGCAATATCATGAAACACACTGTCATTGATCCATTGATGGATAACACCAACGGCTTTTCGATTAAGCCTCTTCCATTCATAATCTTTCATACCATCAGATTTGCCACTATCACCCTCAATAGGCCCATACAAATCTTTACAAAATAATAGGTCATCTATTTTAGTTTTTCAAGTTACCCAATTGCTTCCATTGAAGCTAGACATAGGACCCATATTCCCCTCCATTAATTTACACAAATAAATAAACTCAAATAAACCGTAAGCTCTGATACCAGTTGTTAGGAAAAATATATGATTCCCTATAAGTAAATCAATCAATGGGAATAAAAATCCGAACTGCCCATCTCTCTTTCTCTCTAACTGATCTCTTTTGCCTTTTTGTCTCTAACCCTAGCTGCTCTATAAATTTTGCTCTACAGGTTCTATCTCTTTGCCTTTTTGTCATGTTTCCTTATTTCTTTTGTTTCATAATATAAAAACAGGTGGAGGAGGAGTTTGCATAGTGTGGGTCAATATGGTTTAAGAGTAAAATAGAAACCATATAGCGGGTGGCAGATTGATAAAAATGTTACTAGAGATTGTCATTTTTCTTACAAAAAACTGGCGGTTCAGTTGGCAAATAATTGTGGTTTCAACTTGACAGTTCGGGCAGATTGATGATTTATAAAAAAAACATAATTCAAATTACAAAATTTGAATTAAAGAGTAAAAAGATCTAATTTATATATTAACGAAAATAGTCAAAATTAAAATAGATTTTCATTCATCTAATCTAGCCTTAAACATTGACAAACTAGTAAACTAAAAGTTAATCTAATCATCAAACTTAACAATAATTTCAAGAATAAGAATTAAGTCTAGCGTCAAGAACTAGCAACAGTAGTTGATTCTGCAGTTGGGACTTGGATTGGTGTAGGAGGGTTGCGACCATCAAAACAATTTTTACTTGTATTTCTCTAGTCTATTATCTAGTACAAAATAAAAAAATTTACAATGATGATAAGTAAAAATATTTAAAGCTGAGAAAGCCTGTTTCAAATTAATTTTCAGCAATATTATGGATTGTGTTTTTAAATATTATGGACTTGAAATGAATTGTGTTTTTGCTTTTTAAGCAGTTGATTTAATTATTTAATCCACATAAATGTCAAACTTCAAGAATTAGAAGCTCTTTACTCCATTTATTGACTAAAATCACTACTAATCCATGGCAAATCTTTCCTACAAAATACACCATTTACAAGCTGCTGACAACTAAATAAAGCATGGTCAGCAGCCAAAATTATTCGTAAAACATCAAATCTAATTTAAAGAAAAAATTCTTGACTTTTTTGACTTCATGCAAAGGAAAATAAGGGTCTCAACTCAATTCTAATCTAAGATTCTGTTCAAGCCCAAGGCTTAGAAAAGCTTAAGAAAATAAATAATTTTCACCCAGAAACTGTTGAAAAAATTATGAAAAGCAGAATTAGTAGGTAATGGACCCAAAAATTATTCTTTATTTCTAAACTGAACAAAGAATAATAGGAAGAAGAGCACCGTCTTCTAAGGTTCCCTCACCCACATGAAGGTGGGTTTGAGTCCAAAAACAAACACTTTACGCAAACAGAGCCTGGTGCCCCAGGTTGATTATACCAACAAGAAGCTGTCTTTTCTGCATTTTAAATTTAATGGACATGTTACTTGCTACTCATATTCATTTAAAAAAGATGGCACTTTTGTATTTTAGGTTGCACTCCCAAAACACACATTTTGACCATGTGTGTCCACATCTCACATTAGGTTAACAGGAGGATATCCAAGCTCACCACAGAACTAGAAGAAGAAAGAGAGAGAGGAAAGAGAGAGAGAGAGAGAGAGAGAGAGAAAATAGTCATGTACCGATGAGCAGAGAGCAACGACGGTGAGTGGAGAGCAACAAGGGCGAGGGCAGTGCCGATCGACAAGGCGAGAAGGAGGAACAAGAACAAAGAGCAGCGGCGATGATGAATGAGATAAGATGTTTGGGTGTCAATTAGGTTTGATTAAGAAATTATTTTGTGTGTGTGTCTGTGTGTGAGTGTATATACATTTGGTGTGAGTATATGTAAACTTGGGGGCCGGGTCGGCTTATTAGGTGGGTTAGCATTTTCAAACTGCTACCCGCCACTGCTGGAAGCCCAAACCGCCCGCTAGAAATGAAAAAATGCGCGGTTCGGTGTAGTTTGGAGCGATTTTAACGGTTTTGACGGTATTGTGCACAACCTTAGGTGGAGTAATGAAGTAAAGCATGGATAGTTGTGTACAAAAAATTTATTGATTTGTTTATAAGTAAATTTGTTCACATTTTAAATAAGAAAATAGATATCAATTTTGGTCCTTATATTTTTATTTAGATCAATTTTAACTTTTAATAAATTTTGTGTCAATTCGGTACAATTTATGATACCGTTCACTTTGCTTAGCTACACTTTTCCAATAACACTTTTCAGAAAATTCTACTTTCTTGTTTACTGTGTTTTTTTGTTTTACTGAATTTTTTAAATATTTTAAACATTTTTTTTTTACTTTTTAGACATACCTAACATAAATATACCTAAAAAGTAAAAAATTTGTAAAAAAATGTTTTAAAAATTCACTAAATACCAAAAATATAAAAAAAAAATACAAGAATTCAATACATTTTTTGTATTTTCATGTATTTATTAATTTTTTAAAATATTTTTTCACAATTTTTTTACTTTTTAAATACATCTAAGTAAGGTGCATCTAAAAAAGTAAAAAAAAATGTTTAAAATTTTAAAAATATTCACTAAAAATAAAAAAACAAGAAAATCGAAAAACTCAGTTTTCAGAAAACTTAATCCAAAAAACTTAAACCAAACACACTGGTTAGTATTTTTGACCAAAAATGATCACTGAAAATTAACTCACCGAGTTGAGCAAATTTATTATTTTGCCTCTAAAAGAATGACATATGTCACTTACATACATATTTGTCATTAACAAATGCTAAAATTAGGGCAAATTACACTATTAGTCCATCTATTTTCGCTATTGTATTCATTTTAATTTTTGTAATTTCAATTGAATCGATTTTAATATTAATTTTTGTATTTTTTCTCAAATTGGTCCAATTGATAGGATGTTATATTGAGTTCAATTTATTTTTTGACATTAGATAGCTTAGAAAATTTTTAGCTTTGTGGCATTTCTCAAAATGCCATAAAATATTTGTTTATGACACTTTTCACTTAATACCATAAAAGTAACTTACGCCTACTTAGTTTAGTGATATTTTTTATAAAATGCCATTGCTACAAAATTTTAGTGACATTTTTTGATAAATGTCACGAAAATAATTTCTTGTGTCATTGTTTTATAAAATGCCTTAAAATTAATACTATTAGATCACATTTTTGTTGTAGTGATGTAGCACTTGTTTGTTGAAATGTCATTAAAACTTTTATGTTTGTGGCTCTATGGTATTTTTCTAAAACATGCCACAAAATATTCTTTTTGTAACATTTGTTAAAAACATGCCACTAGTATAGTGCCAATAAAGTGTTTTTTTATTGTAGTGCGTACGCCTTTGAAATTAGTTGTGTCATGTAATTTGTTCAAAATAGTAAGAAAAATTAGTGTTTTGCTATAGTTTTAGTTGTTTAAATTCTGAAAAAAAAAAACTTTTTTCCATCAAATTAGTTTTAACAACAATTGATTTGTATAATCATCTCTAATTGAATCACATAAACAAAAATTAAAAACTTTAAAAATTAAATAGATGAAATTAATAATTTAAAATTGAAATAAAAAATTAATAATAATTTCAGTAATAAAAGTGAAATTAATATTTTTAAAACAGCATTGCCTTGATTGATGACATCAAGTAATAGTTAGGGTTGTAATTATGGCCACATCTCACATTAGGTTAACAGGAGGATATCCAAGCTCACCACAGAACTAGAAGAAGAAAGAGAGAGAGGAAAGAGAGAGAGAGAGAGAGAGAGAGAGAAAATAGACATGCAATAGATGTTATATATTTAATTTATGATTGTAATATTGAATTTCATTTTGATATATATATATATATATATATATAAGTTATTCATTTCAAAAGAAAAAAATACGTAATTTCATAATTGTTTAGTCATAAGTTCATAACAAAAAAAACACAAGTCATACATAATTAAGTTCAAATACCACCACACAGAAACATAACCAAACATCTCATTAATCTTAACTAAACTACTAGTATATTAATATTTATCGTTCATTTTTTCAAAAAAAAAAAAAAAAAGTCCTTCAGGCCCGACGATAGTCTCTATTCTGACTTTTGACCCCTACCCCACCAAAGAGGCGGGAACCGTGAGACCCGCCATGGCTGGCCCAAGCTCGGGACGAGCCATAATTACAACCTAACTATTACTTGATGTCATCAATCAAGGCAATGCTGTTTTTAAAATATTAATTTCACTTTTATTACTGAAATTATTATTAATTTTTTATTTCAATTTTAAATTATTAATTTCACTATTTAATTTTTAAAGTTTTTAATTTTTGTTTATGTGATTCAATTAGAGAGATTATACAAATCAATTGTTGTTAAAACTAATTTGATGGAAAAAAGTTTTTTTTTTCAGAATTTAAACAACTAAAACTATAGCAAACACTAATTTTTCTTACTATTTTGAACAAATACATGACACAACTAATTTCAAAGGCGTACGCACTACAATAAAAAACACTTTATTGGCACTATACTAGTGGCATGTTTTTAACAAATGTTACAAAAAGAATATTTTGTGGCATGTTTAGAAAAATACCATAGAGCCACAAACATAAAAGTTTTAATGACATTTCAACAAACAAGTGCTACATCACTACAAACAAAAATGTGATCTAATAGTATTAAATTTTAAGGCATTTTATAAAACAATGACACAAGAAATTATTTTCGTGACATTTATCAAAAAATGTCACTAAAATTTTTGAGCATGGCATTTTATAAAAATATCACTAACTAAGTAGGCGTAAGTTACTTTTTATGGTATTAAGTGAAAAGTGTCATAAACAAATATTTATGGCATTTTGAGAAATGCCACAAAGCTAAAAATTTTCTAAGCTATCTAATGTCAAAAAATAAATTGAACTCAATATAACATCTCTATCAATTGGACCAATTTGAGAAAAAATACAAAAATTAATTTAAAATCGATTCAATTGAAATTACAAAAATTAAAATGATACAATAGCGAAAATAGATGGACTAATAGTGTAATTTGCCCTAATTTTAGCATTTGTTAATGACAAAATGTATGTAAGTGACATATTGATCATTCTTTTAGAGGCAAAATAATAAATTTGCTCAACTCGGTGATGTTAATTTTCAGTGATCATTTTGGTCAAAAATAACAGCTAGTGTTTGGTTTAAGTTTTTTGGATTAAGTTTTCTGAAAACTGAGGTTTTTCGATTTTCTTGTTTTTTTTATTTTTTAGTGAATATTTTTAAAATTTAAAACATTTTTTTTACTTTATTGTGGCACCCTTACTTAGATGTATTTAAAAAGTAAAAAAAATTGTGAAAAATATTTTAAAAAATTAATAAATACATGAAAATACAAAAATGATTGAATTCTTTGTATTTTTTTTTATATTTTTGGTATTTAGTGAATTTTTAAAACATTTTTTTACAAATTTTTTACTTTTAGGTATATTATGTTAGGTATGTCTAAAAAGTAAAAAAAAATGTTTAAAATATTTAAAAATTCAGTAAAACAAAAAACACAGTAAACAAGAAAGTAGAATTTTCTGAAAGTGTTATTGGAAAAGTGTAGCTAAGCAAAGTGAACGGTATCATAAATTGTACCGAATTGACACAAAATTTATTAAAAGTTAAAATTGATCTAAATAAAAATATAAGGACCAAAATTGATATCTATTTTCTTATTTAAAATGTGAACAAATTTACTTATAAACAAATCAATAAATTTTTTGTACACAACTATCCATGCTTTACTTCATTACTCCACCTAAGGTTGTGCACAATACCGTCAAAACCGTTAAAATCGCTCCAAACTACACCGAACCGCGCATTTTTTCATTTCTTAGCGGCGGTTTGGGCTTCCAGCGTGTGCGCGGCGGTAGCAGTTTGAAAATGGCTAACCCACCTAATAAGCCGACCCGGCCCCAGTTTACATATACTCACACCAAATGTATAACACTCACACACAGACACACACACAAAATAATTTCTTAATCAAACCTAATTGACACCCAAACATCTTATCCATTCATCATCGCCGCTGCTCTTTGTTCTTGTTCCTCCTTCTCCGCCTTGTCGATCGGCACTGCCTCGCCCTTGTTGCTCTCCACTCACCGTCGTTGCTCTCTGCTCATCGGTACATGACTATTTTCCTCTCTCTCTCCTCTCTCTCTTCTCTTTCCTCTCTTCTTTCTTCTTCTAGTTCTGTGGTGAGCTGATATCCTCCTGTTAACCTAATGTGAGATGTGGACACACATGTGTCGTCAAAATGTGTGTTTTGGAGTGCAACCTAAAATACAAAAGTGCCATCTTTTTTAAATGAATATGAGTAGCAAGTAACATGTCCATTAAATTTAAAATGCAGAAAAGAAGCTCTCGTTGGTATAATCAACCTGGGGCGCACCAGGCTCTGTTTGCGTAAAGTGTTTGTTTTGGACTCAAACCCACCTTCATGTGGGTGAGGGAACCTTAGAAGACGGTGCTCTTCTTCCTATTATTCTTGTTCAGTTTAGAAATAAAGAATAATTTTTGGGTCCATTACCTACTAATTCTGCTTTCATAATTTTTTCAACAGTTCTGGGGTGAAAATTATTTATTTTCTTAAGCTTTTCTAAGCCTTGGGCTTGAACAGAATCTTAGATTAGAATTGAGTTGAGACCCTTATTTTCCTTTGCATGAAGTCAAAAAAGTCAAGAATTTTTTCTTTAAATTAGATTTGATGTTTTACGAATAATTTTGGCTGCTGACCATGCTTTATTTAGTTGTCAGCAGCTTGTAAATGGTTGATTTTGTAGGAAAGATTTGCCATGGATTAGTAGATTTTAGTCAATAAATGGAGTAAAGAGCTCTAATTCTTGAAGTTTGACATTTATGTGGATTAAAATAATTAAATCAACTGCTTAAAAAGCAAAACACAATTCATTCAAGTCCATAATATTTAAAAACCAAAATCCATAATATTGCTGAAAATTAATTTGAAACAGGCTTTCTCAGCTTTTAAATATTTTTACTACATTCATTGTAAATTTTTTTTATTTGTACTAGATAATAGACTAGAGAAATACAAGTAAAATTGTTTTGATGGTCGCAACCCTCCTACACCAATCCAAGTCCCAACTGCAGAATACAACTACTGTTGCTAGTTCTTGACGCTAGACTTAATTCTTATTCTTGAAATTATTGTTAAGTTGGATGATTAGATTAACTTTTAGTTTACTAGTTTGTCAATGTTTAAGGCTAGATTAGATGAATGAAAATCTATTTTAATTTTGACTATTTCGTTAAATATAATTAGATCTTTTTACTCTTAATTCAAATTTTGATTATTGAATTATGTTTTTTTTATAAATCATCAATCTGCCCGAACTGTCAAGTTGAAACCACAATTATTTGCCAACTGAACCGCCAGTTTTTTGTAAGAAAATGACAATCTCAGAAGTAACATTTTTATCAATCTGCCACCCGCTATATGGTTTCTATTTTACTCTTAAACCATATTGACCCACACTACATGCAAACTCCTCCTCCACCTGTTTTATATTATGAAACAAAAGAAATAAGGAAACATGACAAAAAGGCAAGAGATAGAACCTGTAGAGCAAAATTTATAGAGCAGACTAGGGTTAGAGACAAAGGCAAAAGAGATCAGTTAGAGAGAAAGAGAGATGGGCAGTTCGGATTTTTATTCCCATTGATTGATTTACATCTATAGGGAATCATATATTTTTCCTAACAACTGGTATCAGAGCTTACGGTTTATTTGGTTTATTTATTTGTTGTAAATTTAATGGTAGGGGGATATTGGAGTCTCATGTCTAGCTTCAATGGAAGCAATTGGGTAACTTGAAAACATAAAATAGATGACCTATTATTTTGTAAGAAATTTGTATGGCCTATTGAGGGTGATAGTGGCAAATAATCTGATGGTAATGAAAAAGATTATGAATGGAAGAGAGGCTTAATCGAAAAGCCGCTGGTTTATCCATCAATGGATCATGACAGGTGTGTTTCATGATATTGCTACTGTAAACTTCAGCACATAATTTATAGAGAAAATTAGAAGGCCTTTATGATGGAAAATCAGCCACAAATAAAGTTTTTCTGTTTTTGTAAGTTGGTTAATTTTAAAATATTAAGATGGCAGCCACATTCCGAAACATTTGAATGAAATTAAAGAGTTCCCCTATTCTGTTATATTCCAACTTTTGCTTTACTAGACATATTATCCGCATTTATCCCAATATTTTATAGAAAATAATGAATTGC